>OVBA01003746.1:0-26465 GCA_900406435.1 Lepidium aucheri
AACCGGAACCGAATGGATACCAAAATAAATTTTAATAAGTACCTATTGGTTTTATTTTCTGAGAACCGAAACCAAACCGAAACCGAACCGAAATTTAATAAGTACCTATTGGTTCCAATTTTCCGAGAACCGAAAGAACCGAGAACCAAAAAAACCAAATCGAACCAAACCGAATAACCATATGCCCAGGGCTAGTATGGACTTAAGCAAGCTCCTAAGCAATTGGTTGAAAAGTTCAGTACACCTTTGATTGACAATGGTGTCATTGCAAATAGTGGTGATACATGCTTATTTAGCAAAGGTAATGAATCAGAATATGTGATTATTTGCCTATATGTTGATGATATGATGGTAATAGGGACATCTAATGAACATAGTTTCAGAAACTAAGTCATTTCTTTCTTCTAAATTTTGTATGAAAGATTCAGAAGATATAGATGTGATTTTGGGAATTAAAGTTAGCAAATCAGATGGTTGCTATTCCATGTCTCAGACGCATTATATAGAGAAAATTCTTAAGAATTTTGGTTACTAGGATAAACGAAATGCTAAAACACCTTATAGTTCATTTATACATCTATGTAAGAATAAAGGAAGCAGTGTAAATCAGTCTGATTATACAAAAGTGCTTGGTAGTGTTATGTATCTTATGAACTGCACTAGGCTTGACATTGCATATGCTGTTAGTAGATTCAATGGATACACGCAAAACCTGAGTGCTGAACGTTGGTTAGCTATGGATAGACCTATGAGATACCTTAAGTGTACAAAGGATTGGTGTCTAAGCTATAACTGTACAGCTAGTATTCTAGAAGCATACTTGCTAATTGGATAATTGATAATGATGAATTCATTCCACTATTGGTTATATTTTTACATTAGATGGAGGTGCAATAACATGGCAATTAAGCAAGCAAACATATATAACAAGATCCACCATGGAATCTGAGTTAATAGCTCTAGAATTGGCTGGACAAGAAGAAGAGTGGCTAAGGGGTTTTCTTGCTTACTTGCTAATGTTTAGTAAAGGGTGTTGTTCATGGCCATGAGGTGTGATTCTCAGGATACCATTAGTGTAGAAATGAATACGTTGTACAACAAAAAAAGAAGAGACTTAAGGATGATACATAGAGTGATAAGAGGCTTGCTTGAAGCTGGTGTATTATCCTTGGAGTATGTCAAATTTGGGAATAACAATGCTGATCATCTCACTTAACGTTGTGTGGACGTTTAGTTCTGGGCACATCTAGAGAGATGAGACTTAAGTGACTAGAGTATGATATTTTTTGGGTTCCTTACTTAGTGATTTATTAAAGTGAAATCACAAGTTCAAAATTTCAAACGAAAAAAATTTATGTGTACTTGTTGATAGTCATGTGAGTGATTGATGACACTCTGAGAAAGAGTTCAACACTTGTGTACAAATCTTTGTACGTTCTTTATACTTTTACTTTGTAAAGTGTAAAAACAGATAATAGAAACTTAATTTTATAAAAGTTTTTCAATTTGATAAACTAATCAAATTTGTATATTTATATACATGGTGCGGAATTACTCAATAAGTCTGATTCAAGTCTTTAGGACATTAAATTGTTCACTCCAATTTGTGAAACACGAGAAGGAAGTTAGAGTTGTTCAGACAAATGACCTTTTTGGTTTAGATATATCGATAAACAATAGTCCAATAAGAAAGTCCACTTGATCAAATCTAACATTCAAGAAAATCTTTCTTATTATAACAAATCGGTCTTATCTTTATAAGATAAATAGAAGAGTAAAGTTTAACTGTAGAAGCATATAGAGAGATAAAATTGGAACGTAAACAAAGCTAAGAGGAAATTGATAGAATCATCAATTCATCATTCTTATATGAATTGATTTGCTTTTGAGAATCCGTTATTCTCTTGACGTTCTTCATAATCTATTATCACTTCCTTCATGTAGTTTTAGTTTGTTGAATTTTACCTTTTTTCTTCCATGATAAAGATTAGAGGGCAGAGGAGACTCTAAGAGATATCACCATTGAAACATCTTCACAGAGTATTTTGGTGGAATATTCTCTCAAATTCATGATACTTGTCTTCGCCTCTACAACTTTAGTTCCACTTGTTTTCTTTACATGTTCTATAATTTCAATCTCCAACAAAGAGAGACATCTAAGAATCAGAAGAAGATAACTTAGACTAGTTAAACATCCTACCCCAAAGATTTGAGATGTGAGATTACGAGACGACTTAGAGAGTCTTGGAAGTTCTGTTGGAAGAGCTTGCATCCAAGTCCTGGCAACATTTTCTTTTAGTTGTTATGTTGCGAAGAGCTTCTGCCACTTGGTGATCACTTGATGTGGCTAAGTCTTATTCTGTTGGTGCGAACTCCAGAATGCGTGACCATGTTGTAAATAGTTGATTGGCGATTTCATGAATGGTTCTGCTGTGGTCTGGTTCTTGATGTTTTAATCCTTGGTGAGAAGGTGGTGGTTGAAGGCCAAAGATGGTGAATGTTGAAAGTGCGAGCCATAAGAGAGGTTACTCTCAGATGATTGGTTATCATCCACACTCAATGAAGATTATTCCTTTAAAAGTACATCTGCTACATCAAGAAGGGGTAGTGTGTTCTTGTGTGTATCAGGCTTTATAGTTGTAGTATAGGTGCTCCACTTCTTTGTAGTAGAATCTTGGTAACGTGGAGTCTTGAGATTAAAAGAAGATGTACATTTAGAAACAGAGCAAATCCAGGAAATGGATTTATACTTTGACCATTACCACAAATGAACGAGTGATTGAAGCTTCTTGAAGGTTAACTGCAATCACTTCTCCCAATAGACTAACTATCATTCATGTTGATGCTTCAAAGATGAGTGAAAGGGGATATCTTTGATCTGGACCCACACATCTACAGTGGAGATCAAGTCCAATGGTGGATGGTATTCACAACATTGTATCGCCATGATCCATTTGTTGTATGAGATTGGTTGTTGTCTCAACACCGAGATATATTTGAGGTGAAGAAGAAATCTACTGTGTGAAAATAAGGATTCTTCCTCTTCCTCTCGCTTTGAGTCCCTAGTCTCTTGGCAATTCCTCTATCATGTCCTGCAAGTTCTGTTCTTAAGCGTTAAGAGGATGAGTAAAAATGCTCGTTATATTCCTTGCCAATACGTCTACATATGCTCGGTGGAGAACGACCATCTCTAGATCATCTCTTCCCAAATTAAATTGGTTAAGAGCTTGCCACAAATTGTCATCCATTGAACATTTAAGAGAAGGAGGCTGAAGGTTTGTAATTTGTTTGAGTCTCCTCTGGTCAGCTTTCGTATTATATAGACCCTCATTAAATGAAGTGTAATAATTACATCAAGCTCATGGCATAAAAAGACAGAGGATACTCAGTTTTTAAAGATTGAGCTCATGCATGCAATGGTGGCGTATTAAATATATCCGCCAAAATCTTCCTTTCATATTTGTTGTGGTCTTGGGGAAAGCTAAGTAGAAGCCACTGGTTAGCTTGAATCCGAGAGCTCTGATACTTGGCAAAAAGGAAGGATTTATGCTATTTGTTTCCTTGGTTCCAGAGTGAGAAAAAAACTAAAAAAATAGAAAAAGAAGCAGTAGACCCTAAATGATTATTAAGGTGTTAAAGCAAAAAATATTGCAAAGGAAAAAAATAAGACCACGTAAATAGGTATCATTAGTGATGATATTAGGGATGTCGAAATGAGATTAACTGAATTTCAATCTTTATAATAGGAAAAAAGAGAAAAAGGAGATAAGACAAAAGACCAAATTGTCATAGTGGAATTAGGCTGAATGAGATGAAGAGGCCCAATGAATTGAAATTAAAGAAGTGTTAAAAGAAAATGGAAGAAATGGAGAAAGGAAAATGGTAAGGAAGTTAAATGAGTAGAGAACTTAAGGGAAAATTAGACGTAACGAAAGTTGAGGAGGAAAAAAATAACTTAAGAAAACCAAGATAGGAAGATTAGAGAAAATTAGTTAGATTAAAGTGAGAAAATCCCTGAACTTATTAGCGGAAGTTAAGGATGGAGTGCTATTGTAGACTTATATGGGCATCTGAATCTGACTAGCGGTTGACATTTATGTTTGATGATTGTTGGGTCCATGTTGATTCTCTTGTAGATATGTAATCATTGAATCTACCTTCCCTAACAACACTTTGGCAATTATAGTTGCAATCTTGTTATCCTCTACATTAATAGAACTGAATATGATGAGCGAGAATGCTGCTTTAATGGTTGAATCTCATTTATCCATGGTTTAAACAAGGGCTATAAGTGAGGTTGTTGGATTGCTTGGTGTATCATTCTATTGTCCAGTTAGACTTCAACATTGTCAAGATGAAGGTCCAACAAGCTTTGAAGAGTTCAAATTAAACCGGTGAACTCCAGATCAAGTTTTGATGACATATGTTGCAAGGAATGTGTGGCAAGAATAGAGATTTGAGTAGAGTTGTTTTTTATGATCCATGCCCCTCCATTGATTCTACAGTTTGCATTCCAAGCAACTTTCCAATTAACCATATATCCGTCGTCTTCTGAAGGGAGTTTATTACCTCATAATCATCATCTTGCTACTTTGTGGGTGGGATTGGGTAATAATCTGAAGTTGGTTCCAAGGGCGAGCTTCCAAGAAAATGTTACTACTGATGTTTGATATGTCTTGTTATTATCCCTGTATTACTTAAATGTTCCTGATTTCCCAATTTTTCTAGAGGATTCACATCTACATGCCTTTAAGATGATCTAGTATGCTTTGTGTGGTTTCTATTGATATGAGATATTCAAGGTTTGTGGCTACTTAATTCTCTGGGAAGCTATTATTTGTTTTGGTACATTTGACTCAGCCCACATTTGCCTGACAAGAGATCAGAAGAACAACATACGATTTATTATTTCATTTGTATGTTCAAAGATAGGGCATACAACATCCTCTATGATTGTACGAGACCTCATTCTTTTTCTAACTACCAAGACTCCTAACAGGAAGATCTTGATCTTCTGTGGTACTTGGGAGACCACATTATCTGTTTAAACACCATATAGTTAGATGGACCTTGTGTTTATCAAAGTTCATGCATTGTGTATGGTTAAGAAGCCAGTTGCCGTTTTTGAAAGTGTAACTTCTAGGAGCATTGTAACACCAGAGCCATGACTCTTCCTCCGAAACACATGGAGGCCATTCCATGATTCTCTATACGTCTATGTGGTGGAAGATGTCTTTTAGTTTATGTAAATCCCACCTGGAGATATGAATGAGGTCTCAAATTTTAAGACATATATCAAACTGTAAGTCTCTACTTATTGGATCTCGAGATTGATGATGGTAAATCCAGTTGGTTGTCCAGACAGATGTGGATTGTCTATTCCCATTCTGTCTATTATGTAGGATACTTCTCCAAGCCAAAGATGGTATAGCTCCCAAAATACTGTTTAAGAAATCTTTGTGATTATAATATATTAACTTATTGAGTCTTGCTAGGTGGGAGTTTGGCGATGAGATAATTCTCTATTCTTGTTTTGCCGGCAACACCTTGTTAAATTTCTTTATGTCTTTAAAGACAAGGCCGCCTTCCTGTTTTGATTGGAATAGCTTGGACCAAGAAATCCAGGCAACTTTACGATGGATTCCACTAATATTGTGTCATTGCACTCATCAATTTTCTGCATTGGTGCTTGGAAAGCTTGAAACAGGACATGTCATACACTCGTAATGCTAGAGCCACCGCTTTCAGAAGTGTTTTTTCCCTCCAAGGGATAGGGTCTTGGAAAACCAGTTTCCAGTTCTTGCCTCACGGTTCTTAGTAAAAAGTCAAAATTTCCTTTTTCTGATCATTTGAAACATTCTAGGAGGTCTAGATATTTGCCAATGTTGTGAATAGAATGTATATCTAGAATGTTTTTGATCTCACTCTGCTTGTTTTCCACTATTCTTGAGCCAAAAGTAATTGATGATTTACGTTTATTAATACACTATCTTGATGCCTTTTCATAGAGTTCCACGGAGGTCTTAAGTGATAAAACTTCCTATTTTGTGACTTTACATATGAAGATGTTGTCATTGGCATAGAGTAGATGTTGAATAGCTGGTTCTAATCGATTCAACTGAATTGCAGTAATGCTACTGTTTTGTTCGGCTTTTAACATTATGGGAACTAAGGCTTCTGCACTTAAGTGGAAGAGAAAAAGGGAAAGAGAGTCCCCTTGACGAATTCCATGTTGGAGTTCCTAGTAACCATGTATGGATCCATTAAGTGTGACCAAGTAGGAGACAGAAGACACACAAAACATCATCAATCGGATAAAAGGTGCTGCGAATCCCATCTTTTTCAAGGTTCCTTAGATAAAAGGCCATTCTAGGCAATCATATGCTTCAAATATATCATTTTTGAAGGCCATTAACTATTATTGACCCCTCTGGTTTGAATTCAAGTAATGCATGATCTTGTAAGCAAGTAAGATGTTATGTTAGTCACTGATACAAAGACTCCCTAAGTCTCTAATACTATGGATGGTAGCATAGGTTTTAATCTCACAGTGATTATATTAGATAAGATCGTGTACATTAATGAGCATAGGCTTATTATTGGTCAAAAATGAACCATTTGAGTCGGGTTGTCATTTTTTGGAATCAAACATATGTGAGTATAGTTCCATTCTTTTGGAAATTGACTTGTTGAGAAGGATTGTTTAATTTCCTGTACGATATGATCTCCAATAGTAGGCTAGTATATTTTGTAAAAAACCCATGTCATGCCATCATGACAAGGCGAGGTATCACTTGTAATGCTGAAAGCAACTTTCCTATTTCCTTTATACTCAGTGGAGATAGAAGGTTGTCATTCATCTGTTGAGTGACTCGTGGTTGCATATCTCACATAGCCTCTGTGAAACCAGAAAGTTAAGATGTTTGGAAGAGAACCCTGAAATCATTTATTACTATTTCACCTTTATATCCTTCAATAGTGCATATTCCCATTGTTGTCCTTGTGAGATATTATCAATTTTTTAATTGTTATATATATACGTTGTCATGAAAGAACTTGGTATTCCTGTCACCTTCCTTTAGCCATTTTCTTTGCTTTTTTGTTTCTAGAAAAGTTTTTTCTCTTTGTAGTACTTTTCCAATTACAGTTTGAGGTTTCCTATGAGTTTTCTGTTAGGATTAAGATTTGTTACCTTTTTTTCTAGCAGTAATCTTGTCTTATTGATGTTGGTCACTACATTGGTTGTTACTCTTCTTTTCCACTAGAGAATTTCTTTCTTCTATGCAAATATTATATCCAGATTTGAAATATGATTAGGAGCTTCCTCTTTACTCCATCCATTTTAAATGATTTCCTAAAAACCAGCTATGTTAACCCATCGTTTATCAAAGCAAAATATCCTATGGAAATTGTTATTTCCTATGACAAAAGTGGAGTATAGGGGCCTAAGATCGGATTCCATATATGGTAGGTAGTCCGTGTTTGTAGAGGCTGAAAGAAAAAATCAATCTACATTAGCAAAGCTTTTATCTAGTCTGCACTGTACCCAAACATTAAATGTGGACCTGAGCTTGGAGTTTCTCTGATTATGCAGTCACAAATCATTGCTCGAAAAGGCATAAAGGTAGATTTTGACCTAGGAGAACCTCCTAAATTATCAGTGCTCTTAACAAACTCATTGAAATCTCCAGGGAGGAACCAAGGAAGTGATATTTGGTTCCATATTCTAACCAACTCGTCCATTACTATAGTTCTAAGGTGCTTTTCCTGGTTACCATAGACGAAAGTTACTGTAATCTGGTGGTCTCCTATCTGTAATACCGTATGTTGCTATCTGCTTGCTAGATTATAAGGTTAGTATGAGATTTCTAAGAAAGTGATAATCCTCCACTTAATCCAATTGGATCAATGATGAAACAGTGATCATATCCCAACCATTTTGTAATTGATTCAACATATTTTCTGTCGTTCTTTGTTTCCATGTGGAACAATGCATCCAGAAACAGGTTGTGAAGTATTTTCTTGAGGCGCCGAACTGTCAAGCTGGTCCTCAAGTCCTGACAGTTCCAACTCAGTGTGTTCACTTGGACTATGGTGACTTTAAGGTAGCCACCATACCCGGGTTGTTGTGCTGATGTTGTTCTATCATCATTTCTTGGTCATCTTTGATCTTTTGTTTCTTGTGTGGTCTAATACCTCGCGTTTCTTTAGCTGGCTTCTCTTGTTGTTGCTCTATGCAGTTTTTTTTTCGTCAGCTCATATCATAATCTTTTTTTCATTCCTTTTGGTTTGGTATGTATTTTTTATTCTTAAACATGACTTCCTTGTGGATTAAACATTGTTTTTAGCCTCTAGTTCAAACCTTACACAATTAAGTCTGGATACGTCTATGTCACCTACATCAATATCTTTATCTGTCAAAGTGGATCCTGTAATTTGTTGTATGGGTTGTGAGCCCTTTTTCTTATTAAGCACAACTTCCATCATTTTATTCTCATTAGTCAGCGATCCATATTGATTTTCAATTGCGAAGGTAGTTGCTTCCACTTTATCTTTACTTGAGAACTTACATTTGCTATCCTCATGAGTGAGACAACGGCAGTTATTGCACAGTTTCCGAATCCTCTCAAATTCCAAATTGATTGGGACAAGCATTCATATTGGTAACCTAAAAGCTCTGTTTTGGTGGATTGGGTTCTTCGTATTAAACAGAACTTTAACATGAACGAAGTCCTAGAGGTGGGTTCAGTTATGATCAAAATCGACCTCCATAGCCTTTTAGTTGACCACTGCCTTAAACATGTCCATCGTGAAGTAACCAAATGTGGAATGATGTGGAGATCATCATTCCTAAAGTTTTTTAATCCAATTTTGCAACTACAATACCCAAGTTTTCAAAGTTCTAGTAGTTAAATCTAAGGATGTCTTGCAATTCATCTTCTGATTGAAATTAAATTGAATTTTTTTAGAGAGAACCGTACCTTGTATTTTATTTTGTAAGCACCATATTCTAGTTAACCCCATCATCATCTTCGCCATGTTATGGCACTCAGGATTGAGCAATCTTCCTATTAGAATATGTTGATTCTTTGTGCATGTAGCATAGTTTCTTTAGTTGGAAGATCCACTGGTGTCTCATACAGGATGGATATACCTCAGGGCTCTTCTAATACCATGTGATCCTTTGTTGTGATATCCTTGGCGGTGGAGAATTGGGATAACCAGGTTATGCAATGCGTTTATGGTCCCTCAATGAGTCTACTCTAGAATAGGAAAAGACCAAAGCTTTTAAACATGCTCGAGGCCTTTGGCAAGAAGACTCTTTGTCTCTATATCTCTTTGTTTTGTGTACCGAAAGACTTTGCCATTTAATTGATTGTGCGGTGGAGGGTAAGCAGTGGAAACCGATAAAGTTATCACAAGGTTGGCCAAGTATATCCCACATATGTTTTGTGGATAATCTCACCTTGTTCACGAAGCTTCTATAAATCAAATTTGGGTGATTCTGTAGTACCCTACTTCCGATCTTGAGAGACATCGTGTTATTCCTTGTTCTTGCCAAAAATCAACTTTTAAAATTCACTAATTAACAAAACATTGAACAAAAACACTAGAAAAAAAGGAAAAATTTAGAGGGATGAGTAATGAATTACTTAGTGAAGAGATCATCTCTACCAACTAAAACACAATAAAATCATCCTAATTAAACAACATCTATTCAAAAGCATAGAATCAAACAACACACATACAGTCTGACTTTTCTATGACACCCTATAACACCAAAAAGAATCTACTTGACTTGCAAGAATATTCACACACAAGCATTGGTTCGACCACCTTCTGTGTTATGGCTTCAGAACCCGTTTTTTTGGGAGACTACAGCTCAGTAGCTCCCAAGAGACCACATCCCAATAGCTTGATTCTCCTTAACTATGGGAGACTATAACCCAGTAGATCAATTATCCCTAGTTTGTCAGCGGTTTATGACATTCAATGAATGAGTCAGCCCACTACAGTCCAATATCGGAAGACCACGACATAGTAGCTCGATTCTTCCTAACCAAGAGAGACTACAACCCAATATCTTGATTCTTTATTCCAATTTCTTTCTTATCATCAATCTATTTATTTATATTTTCCTTTTTCAAATCACACACTCAAAAGTACATCCTTATAATATGTCAAATAATCAACTTATATTTCATAACAACGTATTCCTTATCATCAATCATCAACCATCAAACATAATTAAACATATAAAAAATATATTTTTAAATACTTTAACAAGAAACAATCATATGTCTAACTCTAAGCTAATGAATTTTAGGAGCATAAACTAGAAATACGAAATTGCATCTCCACAAATCCCAAACCTCACTTTAGCCAAGACTGAAAAATGACAGCAAATAGACCACCGCCTTATTTCTTACTTCCTGATGAACTCGACCTTCCAATCTAGATCAAAAAGTTCATTTTAAAACTAGAGTCTTGGGGATTTCCAACGATACGTTGATCATTTTTTGGCTCCTTATGGTTCTCTGAGAAAATGTTTTTTAAGTTTTCATATCTGAAAATCCGATAAACACAAATCTTTCTAAATAAATGATCATAACTTTCAGACCAAAATTCCAAATTGTAAACCGATTTTGATTACGTCTAAATCCAAGGACCAAGAATCTACTAACCAAATTTGAGATAATTTCGAATTGTCTTCCTCTTCTGTTTCTCATTTCGTGATCAATGTTGATGATGGCTAGGGTTTCTTCTGTTTAGGTTTTTTTAGGGATCTTTATATGTATTTATGTATATATATCTATATACACACACAAATGCTTAAAATTTCTTTATAATTGGGTGTATTGGACTAGAATTTCTATTTCTAATTGGACCGAAAGAGACAAGTCTCACAGATTCGAGGAGTCTTAGATAGGTCTTGTCAAGTTTTTGGTCAAAAGGTTAGCTTAGTAAAGTCTAAGATGTTTTTCTCAGACAATGTGAATAAAGATTCAATGGGAGAAATTAGTAGGGAAAGTGGCATTAAGGCAACTAAGGACCTTGGCAAATGTCTTGGTATGCCAATCCTCTAGAAAACAATGAACAAAGACACTTTTGCAGAGGTTATACAACATGTTTCATCCCGATTGGCGGGCTAGAAGGGGCGTTTTTTGAGTTTTTTAGGAAGAGTGACTTTTAAAAAATCTGTTTTCACGTCAATACTGATTCACATCATGAGTACTATATCTCTACCTTCCTCAGTCTTACATAGACTTGATCAAATTGCTCGAGCTTTTGTGTTGGGTGGAGGTTTGTAACAAAGGGGTTTACATCATGTGGATTGGGATAAGTATTAAAAATAAGTGTGAAGGTGGTTTAGGAATACGACGATCAAAAAAGGTGAACCGTGCAATGGTTTCATAAACTGGTTGGCGCCTTTTACATGATAAGACCAACTTATGGGTGAGGATTATGCGAAGTAAGTATAAAGTTAAAGATTCTCAACACGTTTCTTGGCTGCCTTCAAGAGCTTTTGGATCATTTACGTGGAAAAGAATACAAGCGGAGATTCAAATATGATTATGCCATAAATGTTGGGTTGTTGGCTCTGGGAAAGATGTTTGCTATTGGCAAGACTGATGGCTGGTAGATTTCGTGCTTGCTAATTCGACTTTAACGGAGATTCTAGAGAATCTTTTGGACAAAAGCGTGTGTGATCTTTGGGAGAATATGTCTAGATGGCTGGTGAATCAGATTGAATCTACATTCCTTCTCATTTAAAATTTCCACTTCTTTCAATGATCGTAGATAATATCATGAGGGTAAGAGATCGATTATCTTGGAGTGAGGAATCTAATGGTCGTTTTACAGTCTAGTATACGTATACTCCCCAGACCCGATCAACCTTTCTTGCTTAGAGTATGTCTCATTTTTATTATCAGATTTGGTATGTTTTTGCACTTGGACGTGTGAAGCTATTTTGTGGTTATTCTCTCACCATGGTATCATGATAAATGGTGAGAGCTTTCTTCGCCATCTATGTAATACGAGTGTTTGTCAAGCGTGTAATAGTGGGGTTGAATCTATATCTCAAGTACTTAGAGATTGTCTGTCAATTGTAGGTGTCTGGAACCGTATTCTTCTTTGTGTAAACGTGCAACATTCTTTAGCCAATTTGTGTTAGAGTGGCTTTTTTATAATTTGTGAGATAAGGATTTAGTAGGTGACAACCCTTGGTCAAGTTTATTTGCAGTAATTGTTTGGTGGAGTTGGAAATAGCCTTGCAGCTATGTCTTTGGAGCCACGGGTAAGCCTCAAAACTGAGTCCTATTTATCCAAAAGCTTGGTTGTGAGGTGTCTGTTGTACACCATAAGATGAAGGAAACCTCTCTTGTTTCACGACGATTTGATATACTTATTGGGTGGTCTCCTCTTTCTCTATCGTGGCTTAAGCTTAATATGAATGGGGCATCTCGTTGAAACCCTAGTTTAGCTTCTACAAATGGGGTTTTAAGAGATGCAGAGGGTAACTGTGCAGTTGTTTTGTTTTGAATATTAATATTTGCTCAACACCATTGGAAAAACTTTGGGGAATTTACTAAAGTCTCATTATTGCTTTGGAGAAGAATATATCACGTTTAGAGTTGGAAATTGACTTTGAATTGGTGGTGGATTTTCTAAAGACAGGAGTTGAAAATAGTTATCCTTTATCATTCCTAGTACGATTGTGCTATGACTTCCTTACTAATAGGCATGTGCATATTATCTGGGATCCGAGATCCGATCCGTGATCTGTCCCGAAATTTTGGATATCTGGGATACACAGAACCGCGGGAACGGATCCGGATTCAGGTTAATAAAAATTTTTGGTCCAGATATCCGGATCCGATCCGATTTAGAATGTTTAACATATAATTTTTTTAATATGTATTATTTCTATTAAATAGTTTTAAATATATTAATGTGTAGGTTAATTTTCAATTTCTAAAACATGAAATACATAATTTTTATGTGTTAATGTTAAAAATTAATATATAAAACTATTTCATTCTAAAATTTTTAACGAAATGTTAATATAAATTATAAGAAAATTTAATATATTTTTATATTTTTATTATAATAATTAATTTTTATTTTATTTTTAATACTATAAATTTATATATTTATTTTTACCATCTTTTTATTACAAATATAGTATTCTTTTTATAAAAAATTATATAATGTAATAATTTTTTGGATCCGGATAGCCGGAAACTCGGATCTGAATATCTGCGGTTATTAAATCTCGGATATCTTTATTGTTCGGATCCAGATCCAGATAATACAAACACAGATCCGATAGATCCGGATCTGGATCGAGTATCACAAAAATCCTAGATTCTGGATTCGTGCCCATGCCTACTTACTAAGGATTGGATAATTCGTATTTCACACGTGTATATAGAGGTGAACTGTCTTACTGATAACTTAGCTAGCTATGCTTCTTCGCTTGCTTTAGAATTTCATCTTTGTTGGTTCTTCCTAGCGTAGTTTGTTTAATTGTGGACGATGATGCCAAGGGTACGTAATACCCGTTTCTAGACTTTTTGATTTGTATTTCTTAATAATATTTTGGGATACTTTTTTTTCTTTGAAAAAATGAAAAGGAGAGAAAGTGGACATATAACTCAGTGATTCATTTTTTTGTCAACTCAATATATTAAAAACATTCGAAAGGAAATAAAGTTTACAATATTAAACTATTAGTCGACTTTTTAACATTATGAATAAAAGTATCCGTTTTATGGTATAGAGATCTTGCATGGTACTTCCTACTCTTACTAACTTTTCTCTAAAACGTGTGATTGTTGTTACAAGATATATAATAAGAAACCAAAAAATGAAAAGTAAAGAACAGCGCAACTAGTTTGGATGACAAAAGGAGCAATTTGTGTGAGTTATGGATATAGAGATATTTAACACATAAAACCATCTCCAATGGTTACCTTCATTTTTTTCTTCAAAAATGAAGTTCTCTAAAAATAAAAGAGTTTGTTCCAATGGTTTACTTTATTTCTTTCTTCAAATGTATATATTAATTATATATTAATTTATCATTTTATTACTATTTTCTAAGATACACTTCTAGTGTTCAAATCTATATATTTGACCAACATAATCAATTTTAAGAAAATACTTCATAAGAACATTAATAAAATCATATAATTTTATTACATAACATAAATAGATAAAACAAATTCTAAAAGTATTTTCTAAACATTAGTACCGTATTTCTCTCATATATGAACAACTAATACATTTCGAAGTAATAAATGAGCTTCTTTATCTTTGGTATATCTATATCGAGCAAGAAAATCATGAAATAGAGTAGTTTCATATTCCGTTGTTTTGATTCCAAATGTGGAACTTCTCTTCCAATTTCAATCGACACATCATGATCAAGTTTATCTTCAATTATCATGTTATGCAAAATTATACATGTAGTCAATATATCACATATCATATTTTTTTCCTAAAATGAGTTGGTCATTTCACAATTGCAAAATGCGATTGGAAAACTCCAAAAACATGTTCTATATTTTTCCTAAGTTTCTTATTGTGTAACAAAATATTTGACCTCTTGGCTCGTGACTAGTTTGCACTATTATGGACCATTTTAGATATATACCATCATCTAAACAATAGGCCTTATTATATTTTATTCGTTGTATGACATAATGAGCAGAATGAGCAATACCTTAAGCATGATAATTATGTATTTTAATTTATATTTTGTTATTTATTAAACAATACATTCTAGTTTAAAATTAGTAAAGTTGAAGAGACTTTGGTTTTATCATGAGTTACTTGATTTGAATTTTATTAATTGTTGTAAAAGAGAGATTCTAACCGTAATTTTATAAGCCAAATTAATTGGTTTAGTGGTTTTAATCAAGAAAAAATTTAATTATATATAAAATAGTAAATTAACAAAAGTGAAAATGTCATTATATAAATAAATAGCCTGATTTCAAAAAATAAAGATCCTTTGAATTTGAAGAAAAAAATAAAGATCTTAAAATTTGAAAAGAGATTTAATACACCATTAGAGAATTGAATATAGATTTGAAGCAAAATAACAAATGTTCTAACAGATTGGGGTTCAAGCAATCGAAAACGACACCGTATTAAAAATTCAATTATAGTGGGTTATAAAGTAATGTGACTCCGACAAGAAAAATCTATGCCAAGTACTGACTGACGACTGAGTCTATTATATATAATATGTAGCCTCTACTCTCTGCTCCACTCTTCTCCCTGCTTTTCGCTCTTCTCTCTCTTTCTTTCTCTCAGCTTATTTTTTCCGCAAATCTGATTTCAAATTTACCAAAAATGAGTGATGTTAGGAGGAAGAAGAGCGTGAACGGAGGTGCACCAGCGCAGCCTATCTCCGATGATCGGAGATCTACTCTTCCGGAAGTTGAAACTTCTCCACCCGCTGGGAAACGAGCTGTCATCAAGAGTGCTGATATGAAAGAGGATATGCAGAAGGAGGCTATCGACATCGCCATCTCCGTTAGTCTCTCATTTTTCTCCAATTTCTTGGCTTTATTCTTTCGGATTTTAGGGATTTTAGGGTTATGATTCTGATATTGATTGTTCTTGGGATTTGTCAGAATTACTCTCTGTGTCTTATATCTCTGGAGTTCGATTTGATCTTTGAGCGCTTAAGCTTAAGTTTCGAAATCTGATTATTGCGTACGGAACTAGTATCAGTCTCTTCTAACTATCTTAATGTGGCTATGATGGAACTTTTTCCCCTCAATAAAAGGTGTTTTTGAATTCCCCAGTCCTTTTATTTATAACTAAAGAGTCTCTCAAAGTATCGCTGGATGAAGTGATTATGTCGATTCGCTAAACAAGGATTTACATTTCAGAATCTGGGATTTGCTTTTGTAGGCATTTGACAAGTACAGTGTGGAGAAGGATATAGCTGAGAATATAAAGAAGGAGTTCGACAAGAAACATGGTGCTACTTGGCATTGTATTGTTGGTCGCAACTTTGGTTAGTGTTTCCTTTTCACTTGAGGTTTCCATATGGCAGCATTATTCGAACAAATGGGTTCAGTTAGGGGGATTTTCTAGATCCTTACTGAGGGTGAGATGGTGATCCTATAGTAACAAAGTCTAGCTGTAAACATATCATCCTTCTCTATGCCTCATTTGATGTTGCTTCTGTCAATCCGTCTCTCATTCTTGTTTGGTTGATAGTTAGTCAGATCAGTATTGGTCGGTTCTCTGTCATAACTATACTTATCTGGAAAGGTTGTTCTTCTTGCGTTTGAATGGTTTTTATTTGCTTGCATTGGAGAAAGTTTCGGTTTCGGGTCCCTGTGACAATTTGTTCCGAAACTTTGAAATGATTGAAATCTCTGTACCAACTAAATTAGGTATTAATCCTTTGAAGCAATCAGCTAAGTCTGCAATAGGACATGTTGATCTGGATTCTTATAGTTTAGCTAGCTTCACCGGAATACATGTTATCTTGTTCAAAGCTTCATATGCTTAGTCTTTTGTGCTTCATTTTTGTACCATACTTCAGCTTCATCGTTCATGAATTTATGTTTTCGTTTCTAATCAAATGTCATTTCATGATCAAATTTCAACTAGAACTTATGTTATAGACTAAGTTCTAATCTGATTGCTGTTTGTCAAATAGATCAAACTGATTGCTGTTTTGTCTTTTGCCTATAATGTCTACTCGTTACATAACTTGTAATGTCCCCACAGGTTCTTACGTAACGCACGAGACAAACCATTTCGTGTACTTCTACCTTGACCAGAAAGCTGTTCTGCTCTTCAAGTCGGGTTAAGAATCTGGGAATCAAGAAAAGCTCATCGTTGGGATAATATATCGTGATGTTCAATCGCATTATCATCATCTCGTTGTAGTTAGTTTTCTTGTTCTGTATGTATGTGTTCCTTTAAGGCTTTAACCATCAAATTTGGAGAATAACCCTAAAAAGTCTTTTAAGTACATGTCATGCAGCTTCAAAGTGTAAATTTGATCTTACCAGATTTGAAACTCAGCTTTGAGGAATCAGAAATTGCGGTATGTGTTGTCTTACTTTCTCACTTGTGAATTTTCAAGTTATTAAAGCATACTTGATTAGATATCAAGTTACACAACCCTAAGGGGAAATACTCAAAATAAATCGGTAATAATCAATTAAACACTTGACAATCTATGGTAATGATTTGTTTTGAAGATTAAATTAAGGGGGTTTATTGGTTTATGATTTTTTAAGATTTTAAAATCTTAAAGATACTATTATTCGATCATGAATTTACAAAACTCTATTAAAATCATGTATTATCTGTTTTGGTCTTTTAAAATTTTGTAAACAATCATTAAAATTCATGTGTTATTAAATTGAAGATGTTTGAAAATCAATAAAAATTAAGTGTTATTCAAATAAAATAATTTAACTGACTACAAGTATGTTAAAGTTTAATATTATTTTTTTATAAAATTCAAACATTTTTTTTCACGGGAAAACTTTTTCAAAATAATAAGCGTTATCTTCATATTTTTAAAATTAATGAAGAAGTTAACGAGAAAAAGAAGACTTTCAAAATAATAAACATAACTATCGTAATCGTGATCAACTTATTAAAATATAAATATTGGATCGAGTTTTGCTGTATACAATATTTCAGGAACTTGAATAATAGGTAGCCAGTTGTGACTCAAAATTGACAAAAAAAACAAACAAGCACATATAAACGAATTTTGTATGTAAACCTAAATATAGTACAAAGTTAAAAACTTCTAATAAGTCGAAAATCGATTAACATGAATTAAATTTTCTAGACACAGAATCTAAAGAGCAGAGAAGATCATCAATGTTAAACGCAAAATTCGAAAAATGTTTGTAGAATAAAAAACAAACATATATAAAGTGAAGCAAAAGAAAACCAGAATTATCTAAGAAACAAAAGAAAATCCAATATAATACCAGAAATAAAATTACATTATTCCAAAAAGATTTGAACAAAGTTAACAAAACTCTACAAATATGTCTTCTAAGATTTACATAATCAATAAAAAATCTATAAAAATCTCTGATAAAATATTGTTGGAATCAACAAAAGTCTATAAAAGTTAGGAAATTATATAATTGTTGAAGTTATTAAATGTTTACACAAATCCTAATTGAATAAGACCTCCTAAATGTTTTATGGTATAATGTGTAACTAGTTGGAGTAGACAAAATATCCGTATGATTCAGTTTGATCCGGCATTTACATTAATTCAATCAAAAAGTTTTGGATATCTGTAAAATTTTGGAACAAAACAAATAACAAAATATAATATCTGTTTAAAATGTAGCAAATCACAATTACCATTTTTCAAAAATACTAGAATCCTCTCTGATTTGTTTAGTAATAGACATGTATTAAATTCTTAATTACGTGTATAAATATTTTAAAGAATAAACAATATTATCCATTTGTTTTTTTTGGTCGAAAAAAGAGAGAAAGTGTTCTCTTAATCTTTATTCAGAAATTAAAATGTCATACAACAATAGCTCGAGGGACCGAGACCTCGTTTGCATCATCAAAAAAAATCGAAAGAACCTCCACAAGCAGAGAAGAACAAGAATGAAAACCTAAAGGACGTGAAAAGACATAATTAGCCAAACAATCTGCAAGACGATTAGCTTCTCTGTATACGTGAGATATCTGGACTATCCAGTCCCTAAAAAGAAAGTCATAGCACAAATTTACTAGGAAGGATAAGGGATGTGAATCCACAATCTTTGTCTTAAGAAACCCCAAAACCAACTCGGAGTCAACTTCGAGCTCCTCACGGCGAGCTCCCTGTTCCCAAACTATCCAAAGACCATAATAGACTCCCCATAATTCAGCCAAGGGAGCAGAAAAAATACCAATACTGAGAGCAAAGCCGTGGATTCAGACTCCCATACTATCTCGAAGAACACCACTTGTTGTAGCTAAGTTGGATTCCCTTGAGAGGCCCCATCTGTGTCAAGCTTGAACCAACCCATGCTAGCCGGACCATGCAATTAGCTTCTCAATCCTCTGTACCAATACACGAGGCCGAGAACAACTCATGTTAGCATGAGCTATTTGTTTGCTATAATCAACAACAAACTTGGTCCGTTCACGAATATGTGAAGTCGAACCAAAGATGTCATTACATCTCCATTTCCATCTCTACCAAAGAATCAAAGCGAAAAGCATAGACCACATACATTCTCTAATAGTAAAATTATCCCCAAGGTTTGAAAATAACCATTCAAAAAGTGAAAGCCAAAAAAGTGTTGCCTCTTTAGCATGCAAAACCACACGAATCCATATATCGTGAATAGTAGGACAATCTCAGAGACGATGAATACTAGATTCTGCGACACTATTATAAATAGTACACAAGTCTAAGTACCCACATGACGCCTGCGGCGTTCTATATTCGTCAATAAAGCCTGTTGTGAGACCATCCATAAGAAAGTACAAATACGTTCCAGAACCACAACTTTCCAGATTCGATCATAAACCCTTCTCCTGTCCTGTCTAGGAGAGGGATTCACAACAAGTAATCTATAAGCCGAACTCACAGTAAAGTGCCATTAATCATGACACATCACCCTATACAATCTGAAGATCGAGTAACATTATCGACAGCAATGGAACCTAAGATAAGCTGGACATGGTGAGGGTCAAGAGGGGCAATGTGATCAAAAGACCAACCATGACCATCACGCGAGTCACAAACCTTCAACTCCAAATCACTATGAGGATAATTGGCTGACCGAGATCAACAAGATTTGCATTCAGACACCACTTATCGGACCAAAAGCGAGCTGATTTCCATCATTAATTGCCCATCGCAAATTCAGGATCACTACTTCATTCAAGCCCATACAAATGCTACGTCAAGTCAAAGAGAAGTTACCTTTAGCATGGGACCATGAGAAATTGTGATCATTTGAAATCCCATATTTCCCACGAAGAATTCGTATCCGTAAACTTGGGGGATCATTAATAAGCTGCCAACTCAACTTGGCTATAGATGCAAGGTTCATCTCTTTAGCCTTTCGTATTCCCAAATCACCATCACACTTTAGTTGGCAAATTTGGTCCCAAGAAACCAAGTGAATATGGGATGGTTATCCTCCTCTCCCCAAAGAAAATTACGCAAAATTCTGTCAATTTTTGCAAATATAGAAGCCGGAAGACATATCAAACTCATAGAGTATATAGGTAATGAAGAAATGATTGATTTGGTAAGCGTCAACCGACCTGCAAAGCTCAAAGTATGACGCTTCTATAGACTATATAAGAAAAGGATGATACTGTAATTATAATAAGATACTCTAGGGTTATTGTATACATGTATATAATATATACATTACATTATGAATAAACCATTCAACCTCCTTTCATACATGGTATCAGAGCTTATGTCGATACTTGATTCCTTTTTCACACCATCACTCACCCCTTTCATCGTTTTTCCATCATTCATCCATGGCATCTCGTACTCCATCTGAAACTATTATGGTCTCAGATACTCCTACGTTGCTGAATATCAATAAGTCCAACATCAGCAAACTTAATTCCTCCAATTTTCTCATGTGGTCACGACAACTCCATGCTCTCCTTGATAGCTATGATTTAGCTGGCTATCTCGATTGCACAATCACTGTACCTCCTCAAACAGTTACAACCACAACATGTACCAATCCAAATCCAGCCTATACTCTCTGGAAACGTCAAGATCGGCTCATTTACAGTGCACTCCTTGGTGCAATTGTGAACTCTATTCAACCTATACTTGCTAATGCGACTATGGCTACAGAGATCTGGGAGACACTCTCCTCCACGTATGCTAAGCCTAGTCGAGGGCAGCTTAAACAGCTATGCCAACAGATTAAACAATGGACAAAGGATTTGAAACCAATAGAGGAATACATACAAGGATTTACTACTCGATTCCATCAACTCTCATTACTTGGCAAACCACTAGATCTAGAAGATAAAATTGAATTTATCTTCGAAGGATTACCTGAAGAATACAAGGTTGCAGCGGATCATATTGAAGGCAGAGAGAAGTCTCCTACATTGACAGAGGTTCACGAGAAGCTTATAAATCATGAGTTGAAGCTGAATTCGATTGCAGCATCTTCCAATCTGCCAATGACTGCTAATGCAGTCTCATATCGTAGATCATGATCCAACAACTCAAACTCAACCAGAGGCAACAACAAATCTGCTTATCGACAATAGAATAAAGGTTATAATTCGGGTCAACAATATCACTCTTCACCATCTCCTACCTATGATCAAAGAGGTTCTCGTGGATACCAACACAATCAGTCTTCACAAGCTCCTCAGTATGAATAGAGAGATCCTCGTGGTTATCAGGGAAAATGTCATATTTATGGTATCTTTGGCCACAGTGCCAGACAGTGCACTCAACTGCATCTACTCACCATGTAGTCTCCATCTGCAGGCTAAGCTTCAAACTCGTGGCAACCAAGAGTCAATCTGGCTGGAACACAAAAGTACAATCCCAATAATTGGGTCCTTGACAGTCACTTGACCACAGATCTGAATAATCTCTCACTACACCAACCGTATCAAGGGATGAAAAAGTTGTTGTTGCTGATGGTGCTACAATGCCAATATCAAACACGGGTTCAATGCTTCTCTCTACTCCTACTCGTACATTAAAACTGCAAGACATACTTCATGTTCTAGATATTCATAGAAATATGATCTCTGTATACTGCCTCTGTAACTCTAATTATGTCTCTGTTGAATTTTTCCCGGCTTCGTTTCAGGTGAAGGATCTCAACACAGGGGACATGTTACTCCAAGGCAGAGCTGAGAATGAGCTGTACAAGTGGCCGAAGAAATCCCTATCCATCAACGCTTTCTATGCATCTCACTCACCTAAAACCACTCTTCAAGGTTAACATTCACGTCTTGGCTATCTATCTTTACCTGTTTCACATTCAATAATATCTCAGTTTTTCTTGCCACTTTCCAATTCAATTCAAAAAAAATTCACATGTACTGATTGCCATTTGAATAAGAGTCATAAACTTCCTTCTCAACCAACACTCTCACCTCAGATCATCCCCTATAACTCATTTAAACTGATGTTTGGAGCTCACCTATACTGTCTATTGATTCCCAAAATACTATGTTATGTTCGTTGATCACTATACACGATACACCTGGATGTACCCTTTGAAAAAAAATCTCAAGTCTATGAAACCTTTCTAGCTTTCAAAGCACTAGTCGAAAACCATTTCCAGACCAAAATTCAAACCATTTTCTCAGACAATGATGGAGAATTGTGGCGTTAAGAAACTATCTCACAAGTCAAGGCATTACTCACCTCACATCGCCTCCTTACACTCCTGAACACAATGGGATCGCTGAACATAAGCACCAACACTTAGTCAAACCAAGACTTACTCTTCTCAGCTAAGCAACCATACCGTTACAATATTGGCCTTTTGCTCTGGCCACCACAGTGTACCTCATCAATAGAATGCCAACACCAGTGTTAGACAACAATTCACCATACAAGAAGCTCTTCAGTCGCTCTCTAAACTATGGGAAACTCAGAGTATTTGGCTGTCTTTGTTTCCCCTGGGTTAAACCATACACACAACACAAATTGGAGCCTCGATCAATCAAGTGTGTATTTGTTGGGTACTCGCTATCACAGAGTGCTTACCTCTATCCGGACAAGCTCACGGGACGAGTGTACACCTCTAGACATGTTCGATGCATCGAAGATTCTTTTCCCTTTCGTGACTCATCAACATCGCTTTCAATTAAAGCAAAAGTCAATGAAATTGACCCAACCAAGACCATAACCACTACCACCATACCTTATCGGCCCACTCATCAGCTCGCCTCGCCTCCGCCGGAGTCGCTGCCTCTGTCTTCAGCTTCTTCACCCACCGCATCGTCTTCTCCAACTCGTCCCACTTTTTGCTCTACTCCTGATGGGTTGCCAACAGCAAACAGGCCCACTCATGTTTCATCTACAACAGTCCCATTAACTACTGAAGTGGGCTTAAGTGATAATAATCCAGATCCATCATCAAATAGTGGTACAACAACACACACAAACTCATTATCGCCTCCTCTCGACAACGTCTCTTCTCTTCGTTCATCCTCACCACCACCAGAAACGCAACAACAAATCCAGAATCAATATCCTATGCGGATAAGAGCAAAGAACCAGATTTCAAAACCTCAAAAGAAGTTGAATCTCCTTGCGGTTACACACCCCACATCCGCTGCTGAACCAAAAACAGTTCTCTAAGCTCTCAAGGATGAGAATTGGCGATTTGCTATGACAAATGAGGTAAATTCTCAGCTCAGAAATCATAACTTTACGCTTGTTGAACCTCCATAGGATAGCAACATCATATCTACTAAGTGGATCTTCACCTTGAAAAACAAACCAAATGGAGAAATTGATCGCTATAAAGCTAGATTAGTGGCACGAGGTTTCGATCAACAATATGGGAAAGACTACTCAAAAACTTTCAGTCCAGTGGTTAAGTTAACCACCATCCAAACAATACTAGAACTCGGTGTTGGACAGAATTGGGACATTCATCAATTAGATATCAACAACGCGTTTCTACAAGGTAAATGGAATGAGGAAGTGTATATTTTGCAGCCTCTAGGTTGTGAAGATAAGGACCGCCCACACTATGTATGCCGCTTGAACAAAGCATTATACAGCTTGAAACAAGCACCTCGGGCATGGTATAAGGAATTACGAGCCTTTTTTATTCCGGTTGAGTTCACAAACTCTGTTGCGGACACTTCAATTTTTGTCAAACACAGTCAGGGACTACTACTCTATGTCATGGTTTATGTAGATGACATTTTTGTGACTAGGAGTGACTCTAAGGCTCTAACCTTAGTTATCGAACAACTCGCAGCAAGGTTCTCTTGAAAAGACATGGGGGCACTTAGTTATTTCTTAGGAATAGAAATGACCAGATCAGATAAGGGAATGCACTTAATGGAGAGAAAATACATTGTGGATCTTATACAGTGACACAATATGCTAGATACTCGTCCTGTGCTAATGCCAATGGCAGCATATCCACGTCTCTCACTCATATCAAGAACACCTTTACCTGATCCCAGAAACTATAGACATGTGATTGGCAGCTTACAGTATTTAGCTTTGACTAGACCAGGTTTGAGTTACTCAGTTAATAAGTTATCGCAGTATATGCATGCTCCTACGGATCTCCATTGGCAGGCAGCAAAGTGTATCTTAAGATACTTGGCAGGTACCTTAATGCATGGAATCTTCATCCGGGCAAACATAGGACCATCGACCTTACACGCCTTTTACGATGCCGACTGGGCCAAGGATACTGATGATTTTGTATCCACAAATGCTTACATTGTTTACTTAGGTTCAATGCCCATTTCCTGGTATCCAAGAAACAGAAAGGTGTAGCTTGTTCATCGACAGAAGCAGAGTATCGTGCAGTCGCAGAGACGGCATCGGAACTCTGATGGGTATGTTCTCTCCTTACAGAACTACATGTCATACTTACAACAACACCAATCATCTATTGCGACAACATAGGTGTCACATACCTATGCTCCAACCCAGTGTTTCATTCACGTATGAGACACATTGCTTTAGATTATTATTTTGTCTAGGATAACATTCGGTCAGGTGCTCTACGAGTTACTCACATATTGTCTAATTATCAACTGGCTGATGCACTTACAATGCCCTTATCAAAACCACGATTCCCTGAACTAAATGGCAAGATTGGAGTCAACCAAGTGCCTCCATCTTGAGGAGGTGTATAGACCATATAAAAAAATGATGATACTGTAATTATAATAAGATACTCTAGGGTTATTGTATACATATATAATCTGTACATTACATTATGAATAAACCATTCAACCTCTTTTCATACAGCTTCTATCCCGATAAACAAACAGACATTTTGTTAATAACTAGGTATTATTTCGGGCTATGACCAGATTTTTGTTCTGCTTTTTTGTGTTTATTGTTTTCATTATTTTCATAATATAAGAGTTATATTTTTATATCCAAAAGTTAGTATTATATTTTATTTGATATATTTTCATTATTGTAAATAATATTTTATCATGTAAGTTCTTGTAGTTGTCGATAACATTTAGAATGATTTTTCTATGATAAAAGATAATAATTAGTAGAGGATTGTAATATGATCTCTAACCATAACATGGCAAATAATAAGCAAAAATACAGATTTTTATTTGGGCAATGAAGTTAAACAAACAAAAAAGAATTAATGTAAGAAGTCAAAATTTATAATAATAAAAGAAAGATTTTGAGACCTCCTAAACTGTCCACATCAACTATTTTATTATTCTACAATTTTGCCATGTTAGCATACCTATTTGTTCTCAACAGGTCTTCTTCTTTTCTAAGAAAGATAATTATTGGGTTTTAAGGAGTTTGAATATTTCAATCCTAATTTTAAAAGATTAAACAACTTTTCGCTTGCTCTTTCTCTCCCTTATCTGTTCGTATTTTGTTGATGCTTCATTCTCTACATAATTAATTTGGATGAAGAGCTTAAATGCCACTTTTGTAAAATTTATAATCAACAATGCCACACTTCATTCTAATTGTCAGTCAAAATTTGATATTTCTACTATATCTTTAATAAGACACATTTATAGAAAGAGAAGGTTTCAATTTGTCACCTTAATCAGACACACTAATTGATATGGAGGGTTTGAATTTTGTCTCCCTCACTAAAACCTGATGAGAACTATTTCACGATTCCGAGCCTCCTTCTTCTTCTCTATTCCTGCACCTTGAAGCTTCATCCATCTCGCCTGTTTATTATCCATCTCGCCCATTTCTTATCCCCTCTCCTCTTTCTTGGCTGAAAAGAAGAAAAGAAGTAGGTCAGTTTATGAGTTATTGATTTTGATTTTGGAATGAAAATTGATTGATTGGGTTGCACATTTAGTTGGTATTCATGTTTGTAGTGATAATTAGGTATGTGCATTGATATATAATATCATAGTTTTCTTCAATCGTGTTGAATGAGAACAAAACAAGAATACCCAAATCAACTTGTTTTCCTAATCCGTTTCTGCAGATTTGGTCCAATTAGTACATTTAGGTGTAGTTGTTAGTACATTTAGGTACAACTGCAAAGTAGAGATGACAGAACAACAACTACATTTAGGTACAACTATACATTAGAGATGGCAGAACAACAAGTACATTTAGGTATAACTGCAAAATTTTGTGTAATTCCTGAATGAATTTTGTTTTCTTTTATTTACAGAAGGCGTTGAGGAACATGAACACAGACGTGCAATTTGACTATGGAGGGTGTTATTCAGAAGATCATGAATGGATTTCAACAAATTCTCTAAATGCTATA
>OVBA01003747.1:0-26460 GCA_900406435.1 Lepidium aucheri
CTAACTCATCCCTCAAGAGCCCTAGGTAACTACTCGAAATTCATCAAATTATCACTAAACATGAAATCAAATTTAGCCAACATAAATCTAACACTGGAATGACAATTAAAATCAATACTGAACGTAAAACTGAATTGCATAAAAATGTAAAACTCAAATCAGATTTTGTTCTGGAATTACAAAAGAGCTAATGTTTGCTCACTCNCACTCGGAATAGAAAATTGGATAGATCCCCAAAATCATCCTCACTCAAATTTTTATAAACATTTCAGGACAAACACAAGTAAAACTTGGCCCAATAAGAGAAGGTCCCAATCTTCAGTGGATCTTGAAGCCAAGTTTGATCCAGACGCTAATCAGGTCCATGATCAGAAACCTTGCGTCTCAAGACAAGACACTCGAACTGCAGCTCAGTGCAACAAGGATAGTTTGAGTCTCAGCTTACAGTTCGAGTCCTTCATGTTTCCTTCGCCATTCCACTCCAGCTCGAGTTCAACGGGACTCGATCTGCACTCGAGCTTCCTTTTTTGTTTCCATGCTCCAACCACACTCCAAGTGCTGCAATTTTGCATCTCTTCTCAGCCACTAGTCCAGAAAGCTCCATTTTCGCACTTTTAGTACCTAAAATCTCCTCGAATGCAATATGCATGCTGATGCAAATGAATGAAGCTATTTGGACTCTAAAATGACGATAATATATTATATATGCATGTAAAAACGGCTAAATAAAACTCCTAAAATATGCTAAAGACCATACATATCAATAAACAGTTTTATGAATGATAATATATGTATCATAGAAATATATAATAGATAGTTCTATACACAATATAAAAAAAACGTAATTCTTAATACACAAACCTTACATGCACTACATTACAGATTCTTAAGTATATAAGATTACTTCCATTAAGTATTTAGTAGTCAAAACCTATTTCTCTGCAAAAAAAAATTACAAAAAAGAAACCCTTTCTTATATTTTGTTTTTGTCAACTTAATTTTATTAATTAAAAAACAATTTGGTGGAATATTGTTTACAAAACTTAAATTATTATCGGACTCTTTAATACTATGAACAAAAATATTAGTTTTATGATTTAAATAGTAAAAAGCCAATAAACAAGAGGTATCATATGGTGCATTCGAATCTTATCCAATTCTAGTTAGAGAATTTAGATTATGGATCGGTTTTTGATAATGGACCAAAAAATAACAATAAAAAGTTTGGATGAAACAATTAACTATTATTCTTGTTTTTTTTATAATCTAAATTCATAATTATTTTGCATCATATTTTTTTGTCAAAATTGTACCACAACTGACCCCTACATAATGTAGATGGCGGGACTCAATTCGAAAATATACAAGTGTCTTTGCCTTTAGTGGACTTACCATCTGCTACTAGACTAAAAAGTATTTGAAATTAAATCCGAATATCTGAAGATTTGTAAATTAACCACTACCACTAATCCACGTATCTGGAAGATTTATGTATTTCTATTATTAGATGTTTAAAAAGAGTTCATTATGATAATGAATTAAATTTTATTAATTCTACTTATAAAAAAATATTTATACCTATGTATGTAAAATAAATAATACTAAAAAAGAATAAAATGGTATAAGGGTAGTGGAGGAAGGAAGGTAGGTCGGTGGCTGTGGCTGGAGACCGTTAGAATTGATTTATGTTTACTCTTATTACGACACGTATTTTGTATTGTCCTTTTTGTCCCTTTGATTCTCCGTTTCGACTTCGAACACTTTTGTCTTCTTTCTTTTTTACTCTTGTCTTTTTTTTTATTCCCATTTTATTCCCAAGGATAATTTTGGTATTCCATATTTTATTATATGTTTGAACTAGTTTTGGGTATTGATTTCTTCGATTCCGTTCAATTTCTTTTTCATTTTTTAGTTTTTTTGTTCTGAAAAAGTGGTAACTAATAAGTACCTATTTAAATTTGGTCTTGTTTCAGTATGAATACCTCTATCTAAACTTTTTTTATAAAAAAATCAAAAATATCTTTTAAAATATCTAATTATAAAATTGAATATTTTGGTATTTAAAATAATTTTAGTTCAAATTGATTAACAAATTTAGAATTTTGATTATAATTTTTGATACTTAGATTATTAAATTATATATAAACAATTATTTTGAAATATATAATTGTGTTTTAGTTCTTTGGGATAACTATTTGGTTCTCAGTTTTATACTTATTTGGTTCTGGTTCTTTCAATTCTTGAATTAAGGAACCAGTCAGTTGTTTAGTTGATTCTGATTCAATTCATTTCCTTATATTTCGAGTCCGTTCGGTTTGGTATTTTGGTTCTAGTTATTATATCCATGACTAGTTTGAACCCACTTATTTCTCCATCATCATCATCACCATCTTCATTTTATACATACTCAAATAAGTGTTTTAAATTATACAAAACCCAACAAAATAATTAAGTGCAATAACAAATCAATAATTTTTAGAATTTTGACATAGGAGAAAAATGATGAACAAAACAATAATGAAATCTAGATGATGACATATTGAGAATATTAAGTCGGTTATGAATATCTTAACAACGCTTCCAGATCTACAGAAACTATGATTTAATTTCGAACTTCACGGTTAACAAACAAAAACAAAAAATATAAGTAGGTTATTTGTATTAATTATTGTGTTGTTATCTAGCTTAATTAATTGAAATAAATTAAAAACTTTGTATATTATTTATACATCAGGTGGGATATTGATAATGAATAGTAATACGTCAATCTGCGAAAGAACCGATCTTTCAATAATTAGTTTATGTTATTTTCAGGAGTGTGAGTTGTATTTTCTTCATTAACAAATTGATATGGATAATGATCCTTAATTCTTATAAAATGGATTAGCTACAAATATTATATTAATAAATTGTACCATATTTTATAATGTTGCTTCTCTATTGACTTATTTATTTACCATCCTAATTAGAGATATCGCGATAGGTAAAAAAACTCAACATAATCTAAGCTTACTTTATATCTATCTATAAAAGTTTACGTTAAAAAAACTCAGAAAAATAAGGTTATCTAGAGGTACCCAAATTTAGTTAGTTTTTAAAAAATAATTATTTTTGCTTATAAAAATGTAAAAGTAAATATGTTTATTAGTTAATTTTAAAAATAAATTTATCACTAAACAATAACACATTATCTTCATTTTGATATTTATTATTAAATAGAAATTTAAACCATAACTTAAATCATAACAAATAATAAAAAAACTTTCATAATTCAAATCATATATTATATCATAAATAACCATTGTTTTTTATTTAAATTTACTAAAACATATTAATATTATTTTCTCAAAAAATATTTTATTACAAAAAAAATAGCGGATATCTATTACTCAATAAATAAATTCATATAAGACTTTAAAATTACGGATACATGCTTTGTTTTAAGCTGATTTTTTGGATTAAAAACAGATTTAAAAACATGTAAATTTTCACGGATTCGAGAACTCATTACATTTTAATCCCATTTTAACATATCTAGTTCTAATAATATGCTTTTGATGTGAACCCATCTTCTATATACCACCATAAGTCATTTATTCTTCTCTTCCAAAATTTGTTTGGTGGTCCTCAGTTATATTTACAATTAAACTTATATATATAAATATATATATGTTATAAGTTATTATGATTATTTTAATTTTATTTAGCTATTTATGTTCCTTTCATTATAACTATGATCTTTTGGGAATCGTTACACGCAATTTTTTTTTAAAAAATCGAAATTATTATAGAAAAAAAATGTAGGGTAGGAGTTGAGTGATATTTGGATTGTTCCCACGACTTTGTTTTAAATTAAAAATATTAATAGTTGCAAGATAAATAATTTAAACACCATGGAAATAGGAAATTTAATAATGAAACTTTTAGCTGTGACCCAGTTGGCACGTGAACATGATGCCAAATACCGTCGAAAAGCAAAATTAGATTCAATTTTAGAAAATATTTTAAACTTTTTATACATAGATTAATAACTTATTTATAATTTTTAAAAATTTGTCTACGTAAAACCTATTCAAAGAATATAAAATATGTTTAAATATATTCGACAACGAACGAGATTGAAAATTCTAAATAATATTATACGATAATCTGAAAATTCTAAATTTCTAGTGGGATAGATAAGAAAATTAAGTCAACACTCTGTATTGTATCAATTTATGAATCCACTAAATAATATTATACGAATAAATCAGACTCTTAAATTTAAAAAATCAGAAATTATTTTTAGTAGTACTATAAAACGGGCCACATGTATATAGGCCCAAATTAGGTCTCGTAATATAGCTACAAATATGGGCCTCAAAATTATGGGCTAAATTGTATAATCCTCTGTATCAAGTCCATAATTTTACAGCCCATATGTAAACATATATAGACTTTATTTTTAAATATTTGTTATTATTTTTTTTATCAAAAAATATATATTCTAACATAAAAAAATGATTGTTCTATTTTTTATACTACTTGTTCGTTTTAGAAATTTTTCTCGAGTCTTCCAACATAAAAAAATGATTGTTAAAATGATTCGAATCCTCCCAAATATAAGAAAAATGAATAAAAAAATGAATAAAAAAGATTTTAAGATATAGGTTTTGTCTATAAATTGAATATTGTTGATCTAATTATAATAAAGTTGATAAAAAATGATTGTTATTTTTTATGCTACTTGTTCTGTTTTAGATATTTTTTTCGTTTTAAAATAACGGTTATTTCAAATTTACGAGATATTTTTTACTATAAATTATCTAATTTAACTTTATTATTGAACAATAAAAAAATTGTTAACAGTCAATTAGCTTTTAAAAGTATTTAAAATATTAATATATTATTTAATTTGTGTTAAAAATGTTAGAACGAAATTATGAAACCGAAATAATTTATATTTTTCGTTTGTCTTAACTTGTTTTTTTTTTATGTATAAAATGTTCGAAATTTGGTCTGTCTCATTTTGGATGATACATTTTCTGACAAAGGCAGGCCAAGCCCACAATTATTTCCAGTAAAAGAAAACTAATTAGTTTGAGTTTTGTGCTCTAAATTTCAACGGTATTACAATTGTTACCCCATATCCTAACAAAAATTACATTTACGCACCTATAATATTCTCCTTACTCAATATTAACCCTCTACCTTGGGAAAATTGGTAGGAGGAATCGTTTCACCGGAATGGATCATTCTCTTCAGTCATAAGACTCTCCTTAATCTCTTGAATCATCTTAATCACTTGTCTCATTGTTGGTCTTTGCTCTGGCGATGTTACACGACAAAGACAAGCTGTTTCAGTCATCATTCCAAGTCTATTATCTTCTGTTCCTTCTTCTTCTTCTCTCATTGCTTTAACCCAATCAAGCATATCATGAGGTGCCATGAAAGGATGTCTAGATGCGTTCTTACCAGTCAATAGCTCAAAGATCAAGACACCAAATGAATAAACATCACATTTAGGAGTTGGTCTACGAGATGATTTTCTGATCTCTGGGGCTTTGTAAGAGGATGAGTCAGGATCATCAGGTGAAACAGAAGAAGAGTCTGTTAAAACACTGAGGCAGTAATCTGTTAAACAAGCTTCGAAGTCTTGTCCGAGAAGGATGTTTGTGGATTTTAAGTTTCCATGGACTAATGCTGATGATGTTTGGTGAATGTAATATAAGCCTTGAGCTACATCTTCTGCTATCTTTAAACATGATGTCCAATGTAATGGTTTTGCTCTTGACGATCTCGAACCTGAAATTGTGAGACTAATTAATATTGAAACAAGAATCAAATTAAGCAAACACAGAAGCAAACATTCTTAGATTGAATTCTCCTATTCTTGGAAAATGTTAAACAATTTTAGGAATTAGGGTACTCTTTTCAAAGTGTTTTTTTGCTTTCCCCGGCATTTAAGCACTAACGCAAGGTGTAGAGACAAAGCCATGGCAAAAGACGATAGCTTCACGTGACAAAACAGCACAGAGTTCCACCAAAGTCTGTCTTCTTTCTTCATAGTGTAAGTAATTGAACAGAAATTGAAAAAAAGAGCAAAAGAACAAAACTATTTTATATTTATAATAATAAAATAAAACCCACGATTGTCGCTGTGTGGTCATCTTCAATGTCAACAACTTAATTCCAAAGCTAGAAAGCGATAAAAGCTCTGCACAAAACCCGCAACACACAAAGTTTCCTACTTTCATAATTTAGGATTTAACACTTACAAATAAAGAAAGAGTGGGTCATTAGGGTCTCTCTTTAGTCTCTACCTCAGAATAAGTAACGTTAGTCACGTCATGATTGAGACCAAGACAATTAATAAAATGCTAATGAATGAACTGTGAGTTTTAAACTAAAACCCTTTGAAAAAACTCTAACTTCGAGATTGAAGAAGATGAGAATTACCGTGAATGAGATTGAACAGACTACCATTGGGATGATAATCGTAGATGATAAGTCTTTCTCCATTTGATTGAAAATAAGCTCTAATTGGAACAAGATTCTGGTGTCTAAGTCCACCAACAATCTCCATGTGATACTCAAAAGCTTCTTCACTCGTCACTGCTGTTTTAGCTGCGTCTAATCTCTTCACAGTCACAATAAGCTGATTATCAAGCACTGCTTTGTACGTAATACCAACTGATCCTCTTCCTAGTAGCTCAGCTGAAGCTCGCATTAGCTGTTCCAATGTATACATTCCTTGACTCCTTGATTCTCCACAGAAAATCAGATTTCCACTACTTGGTATTCGGCTTTGTAGCTGCTCTGTAGCTTGGAACTGAACATCTTTCTCGAGCTTCTGAGATTCAACATTCGTAATCGGAACAGTCCTTTGATTCTGTGATTGTTGTTGTGAAGATGATGCTTCTCCTTTCGGATTCGTTTCATAGATTCCTTCATCGTTTCGTTTCTTCATCACCAAAGAGAAGACAACGAGACAAAGACCAAGGACAATAAGTGAAGCAACACCAGCAGTGAAACCCAAAACTAATCCACTCTCTTTACCTTTCTTCTTCGAAACCACCGGAGAAATAACCACAGCACCACCGTTTTGCGCTTGTGCGCTTTGACCTAATGGAGCTTCCGACGACGCCGTTTTGTTAGTCGATCCAAAGAACGGTGAGCGTGAAGCACAAGCTCGGTTAATGATTTTCCCGCAGAGTCCAGGGTTAGACCTAAACGAAGACGCATCAAATCGAGAGAAAGTCGATGTGACAGGGATAACTCCGGTGAGATTGTTACCGGAAACGTTGAATGACGTCAGAAATGACTGATTCAGAGATGGTAAAGTTCCATTAAACCGATTAAACTCGAGATTCAAGGAAGTTAATCGTTCAAGAGCGTTAATCTCAGACGGAATCAAACCAGAGAAGTTGTTAAAGGACAGAGACAAAACCATTAACCGGTGAAGAGAAAGAATCGACGGAGGAAAACTACCGGAAAACTCATTCCGACTAAGGAAAAGGGATTTTAGGTTAACGAGAGAGGAGAGATCAGGAATCAAACCAAATAACGAGTTATCTTCGAGACTCAAAACTCGAAGTTGGTCAAGACGACTAAGAGTAGAAGATGAGAAGTAACCACGGAGACCAACACCGGAAAGAACAAGACGAACAACACGACCTTGAGCACATTTGACACCACGCCATTGACAGTAATCGTAACGCTCAGTGAGTGAATACAAAAGCTTGTTATCGAGATCAGCAGTGGATTTGAAAGAGAGTAACGCAACGGCGTCGGAGGGAAGTAAGGAGTTGAAGTAATTAGGTTCCGGTGATGAGATTACGACGGAGACACGGAGGAGAATGAAGAAGAAGAAGAGAGACTTCAGTGACATTGTTTTTTACCCTTTTTGTTTTTTTTGTTTCCAAAGTAAACCACAAAATTCAAATCCGTATTAATTGCCTCTAAATTCCTTTTTACTAAAAAGAATTTAAATGACGGAAAAATAATTCCTTTCAAAAATATTTAAAATAAAAATAAAAAATATGGGAAGCAGCTGTGAAGTAGATCACGTGCTTGCATAAAATTTTTACTAAATAAAAAAATTAAAATAAATAGTTACAATTTTTTCCATCTTTTCGGTTATAATTGAATTAATAAGACCCTACACTAGAGGTTCTTAGCATTAGAGGTTCTTAACAAAAAAAAAAAAATAACAATATTAAAAAATTCAAAAAAAAACGAAAAGACCAATCCGAGTTCGCTTGGTCGGATTTTTTTTTATTTTTTCGTTTTTTTAAAATTTTTTTTAATATTTTTTCTTTTTGTGAACCCCACTAGGGGTTCACCAATGTACATGGTCTAAGACTGATATATAGGCAAAATTAGCTGTGGGCATATGTATTTTGGTTCGATTCGGTTTGGTTTTTCGGTTCTCGTTTCTTTTTGTTCTAAAAAATTTGAAACCCAATAGGTACTTATTAAATTTCAGTTAGGTTTCAGTTCGATTTCAGTTTCACAGAACCAATAAGTACTTATTAAAATTTATTTTGGTATCCATTCAGTTGCGGTTCGTTTATTTCTGTTTAGTTTCTTTTAAAAGTTTAAAAAATCATTAAAAACCATAAATTTGTTAAAAAACTTAAAAATTCTAGGTTTTTAGTAATTTTGATTGAAATTGATTAACAAATTTATATTTAGAATTACAATTTTGGATATTTAGATTATTAAATTATATATGAATAATTATATTTAAATATAAAATTTTATTTCGGTCCTTGATTCGGCTCTCGGTTCCGTTCTGGTTTTTTAAGTTTTTGAATTTTGGAACAATTCAGTTATTTTGTTGGTTCCGATTCAATTCGGTTTCTTTTATTTTGGTTCTGTTCGGTTCAGTATTTCAGTTCCGATTATTATGATCAATAATAGGCAAAACTATATCATAAATTTTTTTTTCTTGTATTGGAGAGAAAACAAACTTTAATACCTAAATATTTGTAAAATGGTTATTTAAGAGAATTTTTAAGCATATAATATATGTTTAGAAAGAGTATAAATTGGGAAAAAAACTAGGAATATAATTTGTGGTGTAAGTATTGTGTAGGTAGAAGAAAATGACACTATACAGTTCTAGTGCATTTATAATATTTGTATTTTGTAAAAAAAAAAAACCTTTTACAAAAAAGTAAAAATAAAAACCTTTGGAAATCATAAAAATCCAAAAAGTTACTACGCTGTCAAAAAATAACAGAACCATGCATTTTTAATTTACCCGAGGCAGTCAAATTTATGAATTCCGAGAAGAATCGTTTTACGCGCGGAATGAAGAGCGTGAGAGTCACGTTATGGAACCGTTAGGGAAAAAGCTAGAGCCAGTCCGTGAGTGGTATTGGTCCGTATGAAAAGACTAGACTTGTAGCCAAACATGTGTGGTCCTGTACAATGGCGGCTCCAATCACCAAAAACCAAAAAAATCTGTTCAAACTAGTTTTAGGCATTCAGTTTTTTAGTTCGGTTCGATTTTTGGTTCTTTCGGTTTTGAAAAAATAGTAACCAATGTGTATTTATCAAATTTTGGTTCGGTTCGGTTTTGGTTCCGATTCTTTCGATTTTGAGCTCGAAGTAACTAATAGGTACCTATTCAGATTTGGTTTGGTTTCCGTTTGGATATTTCTATTTAATTTCTTTTAAAAAAATCAATAAAATCATTAAAAAACCATTAATTATATAAATTGAATATTTAAGTAATTGTGGTTCAAATAGACTAACAAATTTGGATTTATAGTTATAGTTTTGGATATTTAGACTAGTAAATTCTATATAAATAATTATTTTGAAATATATAATTATGTTTCGGTTCTTTCAGGTACTCATTCAGTTCTCGGTTCCACACCTATTCGATTTCGATTCTTTCGGTTCTTGAATTTCGAAACCGATCGGTTAGCTAGACTGTTCCAGTTTGGTTAGGTTCGGTTTGATATTTTGGTTCCCGTTTTTATGCCGAGGGCTAGTTCAACTACTCATATCTACTAAAATTTGGTTTGGTAGTTGACAATAAAAAAAAAGAATAAAATTGAACCAAATACATATTTTCAGTTCGTCTTTTTATTCTGAAAATTATGTCCTTGGGTAATTTAAACTCGTCAACTTTACTATAACTAAATCAACAAGACCCAATCTAAATTCATATCGTAAAATTTCTTCAACTTTACTATAACTAAATCAACAGGACCCAATCCAAATTCATATCGTAAAATTTCTTCTTCTTTTTTTCCTCTTGTATGGGGAAGAATTCAGATGAAAGATTTCTGAAAATTTGTAAAATGAACACTATAATGAGATTACTTGTCCTCGGCAGCTCCAACTCTTTAATGCTAGTATTATTTTTATTTGTTAATTAATCACCTTTGTTACTTTATAAAAGAGTTAAGATAAGCAAAGCGTGCTCTGCTTTTTCTGATTTGAAACCACACAACAATCTCCACTATCAATATGCGTCATTACCTTAAATTCTTGTGTTTAAATATTACAGTCAAATCAAAAGGTCTACATAAACTATTCACATTATAATTTTGGAATAAAAGAAAAGTTTAAAGCATAGTGGGCTATATGGAGAAAACTAGTGAAAGTGAACTTGACTTCATCATATAAAGAAGTCATCAAAAGAAGAGACCCTTCATCATTTTAAAAGACTTGTGTATCATCTGATATGGGCTCTAATGGGCCTTACCAAAAGCCCACACAAACCATATTATATGGGCCATCATGTGAGGTGGATTATGTCAGGTTCTCTGTCTTAGTCATACAACTGTCATGCGTTTACTAAATATTGTTATAGTCATACAACATTGTTTTTTTTATTGTTACTAGGATGAACCCGAAAACTTTTATATAACTATAAATATATCTAAACATTCAAGTATATGTTAATTTTACACAAAACTCAAACTAAAATTCTAATTTTATCTAAACTGTCACGCATAGTATCAGAAACACTCAAAATTTATATCTCTTCTTAAATGCACATAAAATTAAAGTTAATAGCCTAATTCTACCTGATTTTAATTTTTTGAAATTTTATGAAAATAAATAAAAATACTGAATTCAAACATGTATAACTATATTGAACCCGATCAAAAAAACAAAAATACTTAAATGTGTCTTAGATTGATGGAACTGAAACCACACAAAAACTTGACTCGAAAATGATTCAATTGACCAAAAACAATCTCGATCTTTTGGGTGTTTTTAATGCTATGTATGTTAATTCAGATGAAATCAGATTTTTAATTTTAATTTTGTATGCAATTAAGAAGAGGGATAAACTTTTGATGTTTCTGATACTATATGTTTAGGTGAAATTAGAATTTTAATTTTAATTTTGTGTACAAACAAACACCTCAAAATTTTGGGGTGGAATTAGACCGATAATCTTTGTTATTATATTCGAATGATAATGGTAGTTAAATGCATATAATTAGAAAATAAAAATTTAAAAAAAAAAAAAGAAGAAGAGACAAAGACTTGTGGTCTGTAAGTAGTTATGGTGTCACAATGAAGTAACAAAAACGCCGACACATTTCTTCTCTTCTTCTTTTGTCTCACCAGCTCCATGCATCTACGGTACAACCACCTCTTACCTCTCTCTCTCTCTCTTCCTCAATTCTTTAACATAACAAATACAAATTACATTTGGTGGTTTCATTTTTAATAAGAAATTTTGTTTTCTTCCCAACAAACCACAAAAACCTTATTATAATTTTGGACTTTACTCATAATAATACATATCTTATAGTATTTTATAGTTGAAACATGTTAATGATAATCAATTCATATTTTGGTTTGTTCAAGATTGGAGCCTTTTTTTAAAATGATTTTTTCATTTTAATTTGTATATATATTTTTGTCAATAATTGGATCGATAAGACTAATCTATAGTCCAAAAATTTGCTTCGTAAAACCTCTTGTAATATATTTCTTATAGTGAGGAGAAATTGAACTGGCTAGGTCATTAACTAGATCATTTAAACCACTAAAACTAAAAAAAATTTAACATAGTAGATTTTATATTTTGTTTTTTTTTGTCAACAATTGGATCGATAAGTTTTAATTCATGATAAAACTTTCTTCATAAATCTTCTCTGACACATGTCTATTTTATGTTTAGTCTTAAGTCGTCCTAGTAATTTCAATGGAGGTTGTTTTTATAGATGTTAATCGTACACAAGTCATAATAATCATTGTATATATTTTTGATTCTGTAAATTTCAACAACCTCATTATTTGTTTACCATCTGTTTGACCTAGTCATACAAAAATGTTTCAAAATATACTAGTAAAAAACAATGATCTAATTAACCACTAATTTGTGAATTAGGTTATTGTTTGTACTTTTTAAATTATATTAGAGAAATGTCACCTTCATAAATCTCCCAAACAATGCAAATTTCTTAATGAATGGTTAAGAAAAAGACTACAGAAAAATACTCTCCTAGAATAAAAATATTTATATATAAGTAAACAGTATTCCGCGTTCTTACCATATAAAGAAGAATTTGCACGTTTATCTTCGCTCTTTTTATTTATTTTTATTTCAGCAATTTCTCGTGGACTGAATCATAGAACTAATGCTCTTGCCCGAAGTATTCAGGAATCAGCTTTAGAGATTCGCTGTAATTGACTCTTGTGCTTTCTCACTTTTGATATAATATAATGCCGTTGAAAAAAAAAAGTAAACTGTACATTGTAAATGACTTTTGGTCTAATAGTGGATGGTAAGTCCACTAAAAACATATGTATATACATAATCAAAGATCAAGTTCTACCACATATGAGATTGATGTAAGAATTTGGCTAATTGACCGGTCACGGTCACGACATCGACAAAAAAAAAAAAAAACAGTACATTAAAGTATGTTTAACACATTGCAAAGTCTTCATCAGTTTCTAGATTCGTTTCACTTCAAATATTTAGTTTTGAAGTTTTCCCAAAACCAAACCAAAACACTTTAGTTTCTCAAACAGAGATCATTCTCTTCCTGACTTCGTCTTCTTCCTCTGACCCAAAAAAAACACAGAAAATGAAAAGTGGAGGAAACACAAACACAAAACTCATACTTGTTCATCCCTACATTCAAAAACAAACAAGTACAAATCGACTATGGCTTCTAGCTTTTGTCTCTTTATTCACAATCGCTTTTCTTCTTACACTTCTCTACACAACAGACTCAATCACATCTTCCAAAACCAAACCAACCACCATAGTTTCCTCAACTCCAATCACTCAATTACCAACAATTGTAATCAACACAATGCTTCATTACGCATCAAGATCTAACGACAGTTTCCACATGTCTTACAAAGAAATGAAATCAATCTCTGAAACTCTTCGTCATTGTTCTTCTTCACCATGCAATCTCTTAGTTTTTGGACTTACTCATGAAACCCTTCTCTGGAAATCACTTAATCACAATGGTTATACTGTTTTCATTGAAGAGAATCGTTACTACGCTGCTTACTTTGAAGAGATTCATCCAGAGATTGAAGTTTTCGATGTTCAATACACAACTAAAGCTCGTGAAGCTCGTGAGGTTGTGTCGGTGGTTAAAGAATCAATGAGAAATGAGTGTCGTCCTGTTCAGAATCTTTTGTTTTCTGATTGTAAATTAGGACTTAATGATTTGCCTAATCATGTTTATGATGTTGCTTGGGATGTGATTTTGGTTGATGGTCCACGTGGTTACGGTGCTGATGTACCGGGAAGAATGTCGTCGATTTTCACGGCGGCGGTTTTAGCTCGGAGTAAAAGTTCCGGTGAGAAGACACATGTGTTTGTTCATGATTATTACAGAGATATTGAGAGACTTTGTGGTGATGAGTTTCTTTGTCGGGAAAATCTTGTGGAAAGTAATGATATGCTTGCGCACTACGTGTTGGAAAGGATGGATAAAAACAGCATGCAGTTCTGTCGTGATCGTAAGAAACGCTCTGTTTCTTCTCCTTCGGTTTGAGAAAAAAATGGTGGGGTGTTTAAATCTCGTGGTGAGTTAGATCAACAGAGACGATGGTGATTGATGAGTCAATCATGGAGGACTTTATGTAAAATAAGATAGAAGAAAGAAAAAAAAAATCTACCTTTATATCTTTTCTCGAGCTGTAAATTTCAGGTTTTAAATCATGTGGAAAATTATAAGTTTGCATAAAAAAACACAAACAATCAAGAACGTATCAATTTAACACTCTAAGTCCTTTGTGGAGACTCTGATGGCTTCAGAGTTTCTTCAATCTTCTGTTTTTTGTAGAGTGGAACTCGTCCTCCAAGCTCTTTTAGCTGATCCACAAGACCGTATAGAAACTCAAACGTCAATATGTTTTGAGCATTAAGCTGTTCTCTAACCTGTGGATGAATCCTAAACCATTCTCCTAACATCTTATGAACGTGAGATCGAATCATTCTCCATGGAACTGGATACTTCTCACATAACTTTAAATACTCAATAACTAAATCTCCTTGATCTAATCCTCCATCTACGAATCCCTCTTCTTCCTTTTCCTTTGCCCATTCAGCTGTTCTAAAACCAGCAAAAACCGCTGGATTTTCGAGAAGAGTTTCAGCGGAAAGTACACCTTCAACACCTGTTTCTTTGATGCAATTGTCAACATCTTCAATACATCTTACATTCCCATTCGCTAGAACAGGGATTCTTAAAGCTTCTTTCACTTCCTTGATGGCACTCCAACTAGCTCTAAACTTTTTCCCGTCTTTCTCATCTCTAGTTCGGCCATGAACAGCTAATAGCGAGCAACCAGCATCTTCAAGCATCTTAGCGTACTTAAGTGTATCTTTAATGTCAGGAAAAATCCGGATTTTACAGGACACAGGAACATTGAGGTTCTGAGCTAGCTTTTCGACAAGTGATTTCACTAAAGGAAGATTATCCATTAAGAATGCACCATAATTTCCTCGCCTCGCAATACGTTGAGGACACCTGAAACCATAATTCCCCACGCATTCTTACTCAATATAGCTCACTGAATTACGTTCCATGCTTCAAATCAAACTACCACAAAGTTGACTGAACTCTATATCATTTCTAGAATCTTAGAACACAAATCATTAAATTCAATCTTAAACCAGGGGAAGCTATAAAAGTTCCATTTTCTATTGAAGAATCCTAACATAGAAGATGTAAAACAGAGAAAATTGTGCTTACCCTAAATTGATGTCAACATAATCACAGTAAGGTTCAACTCTCTTTGCAGCTTCCAATAATGTATCAGGATCATTAGCACAGAACTGCACAAACAATGGCCTATCCTCCTACAATTTCAAAATCCAAACAAACCTTGAATTCAAAGCTTGTAAATCCCTCAAACAAGCCAAAATCAAATGAAATCTCAAGCTAATGTTACCTTACAAGTAGTGAATTCCTGATTTCGATACTTCTCAGTCTCAGTGAAAATCCTAGAATGCAACATCGGTGTATAAGCCGCTTGAGCTCCGTATTTCTGACAGAGCAATCGAAAAGGAAGCTCAGAGTTATCCACCATTGGAGCAACAATATACTTAGGTCTACCAAGTTTTTTCCAATGTGCCCAAGCTTTCTCGACTCTAGTATCAATCCCTAAGACCCGACTTGGAGAGTCCAAACTTGTTGGAGCTGAATCCACTGTTTCTTCAATCTTCACATCACGGCGCTCCGAGAAAACGGAATCGTCGAGTACCTTCGACGGATCCGAAGTTTGAGACATTGTTCGCGACTGAGAGATAAACGATGTTCGAGTACGTAGAAATCTGAGATTCAAGAGATTTAGTTTCATGAGCTGACGAGGGAAGACGAATCCATCGCCGCCATAAATTAGGGGTTGAAATGAGTCGCTTAGAAGTTTTGAGATTTTTCTAAAAAAAATTATTTCATTCTCCAAACACTCTTTGGGCTTTTATTGGGCTTCATGTATTCATATCAAATATGGGCTTATATAACATGAGTTTATATGAGTCCAAATTAAATATTTATATGAGTGTATCGCTGTTTTGTTATAATTAGGTTTTTTCTTTTTGTTAACATATTATTAATCTTGAACTCCAAAAAAAAAACAATTTTTTTGACAAACTAAGAATATTGCAAGCTAATTAATCCACTTTAATATTAAAATAAAACCAAAAGTTCAATAAAACTTTCCATCACTTTTAAGATTTATGTATATTGGACTCAGATATCTAGTTTTAAAAAGCTGATCCGACGCATAAGTCATCCAAATAAAAATTTTAGACATATACTTTTCTTTAGGATCCAAAATTTTGTTTTTTCATTTATATTGCTTTAGTGCTTTGTTATTATTGGATTGGCTTTGGCGCTAAAAATCATTCCATAAACTATATAATCGTTTCAAACTAGCAGCGGTATGTTGGTTATGTTACTTCCTTCCAAAATATATGGAAAATAATATTAATATGCGAGAAATATTATGAGTCTTTTCAAAATCTTTCGACAAAACGTTGATATAAATAACCTAGTTTTAAATTTTGTATTAATAATGATGTTGAGTTCATATAAATAACAGTGTAATTTAATTTCAAAGTAATCAATTTGTTGGAAGGCTTTGCTTAAGAAAAAAGCGTGGGAAAAACAGTAATCGTACGAGTTACGACTATTGTTCAACCGTTGACTGATGACGTAATCAAACACTAATCATTAACTAATCACTAATTAACACGTGCGTTACTCCTTAATCACAGGATTACACGACATAAAACTCTTCAACTTCCCAAAAATATTCCGCCACGTGTAAATCATTTCTATATAAATCCAACAAATATTTTTTTTGTCAACATTAGATCAATAAGGCGCGATCCAGAGCATAAAATTCACCTTAAAATCTCTTTTTTAAACAACAATTAAGTTGCAGATAAGAATCAAATTCTGGTACTAAGTCATTAACTGAATCATCTAACTAGTCCTGGCATATGGTTCTTCTGTTCGGTTTGGTTCGGTTTGGTTCTTTCGGTTCCCAAAAATTAGAACCAATAGGTTTCTTAATAAATTTCAGTTCAGTTTCGGTTTGGTTTTGATTCCCTAAAACAAAACCAATAGATACTTATTAAAATTTAGTTTGGTATTCGTTCGATTCCGGTTCATTTATTTTTATTTAGTTTTAGAAATTTTTTTAAAAATCATTAAAAACTATAAATTTGTTATAAAAACTTAAAAAATTTAGGTTTTTAGTAATTTTTATTCAAATTAATTAACTAATTTAGATTTATAATTACAATTTTGGATATTTAGATTGTTAAATTATATATATAATTACTTTTAAATATATAATTTTTTTCGGTTCTTACAATTTGGTTTTTGGTTCAGTTTCAGTTTTTTTAGTTCTCAAATTTTGGAATCATTAAGCTATTTTGTCGGTTCCGATTTAGTTCGGTTTCTTTTATTTTGGTCCGATTCGATTTGATATTTCAGTTCTGATTATTAATTCCAGAACTAATATAACCACCAGCATAGAGCAACTTGACCAACAAAATATGCAAATCATTTTTTTTCTACGATTTTTCCTTTTAAATTATGTCTGTTGTACCAACAGGTAATTAAACCTTAAATACAAAGTAATTAATTAATTTTGGATTTATTTTTATTTATTTCATCATTAATTTTGAATTTATATGTTTAAGATTTTATACCAAATTGAAAATTTAATATTTAAATTTTACAAAAACAAAACAAATAATTAGCTTTTTTTAGTTTATTTCCCTCTTATATGTTTTGGTTAGCTCTAACTGTCGCAAAGAACGAAGAAGAAGAAGATGAAGCTCTCTATGTTTCGATTGAGCTATTGGAATCGTAGAGGAAGCAATTTCAAATCATCTTCGTCGTTAGATTCATCATTCGATGGAGGTTTCATCGGAAAATCTCCTTTATCTGTGTTTTGGTTAACGATTCATGGTTTATGTTGCTTGATTAGCTTGATTTTAGGATTTCGTTTCAGTCATTTGGTACTCTTCTTCCTCTTCTCTACTTCAGTCACCAATTTGTACTCAACACCTTTACTTTCCGTTGGTAATGGCGGTGTAAGTCAGTTTCTCCGGTTGAAACCTCTGGAAACAACAAGTAACAGTACGGTGAAGAAGAACTCTCGAGTGGTGGTTGGAAGACATGGGATTCGGATCCGTCCATGGCCTCATCCGAATCCGATTGAGGTTTTGAAAGCGCATGAGCTACTTGTAAGAGTACAAAAAGAGCAGAAATCGTTGTACGGTGTGAGGATCCCGAAGACTGTGATTGCGATAACGCCGACTTATGTACGGACTTTCCAGGCGCTTCACCTTACCGGAGTTAAGCATTCGTTAATGCTTGTTCCTTATGATTTGGTTTGGATTGTTGTTGAAGCTGGTGGAAAAACCCTGGAGACTGGTTCATTCATCGCTAAATCAGGATTGAAGACGATTCACTTAGGAATTGACCAGAAAATGCCGAATACTTGGGAAGATCGACACAAATTAGAAGGTCAAATGAGACTTCATGCCTTGAGGTGAAATGAAATCCTGATTTCACACTCTTTGCTTTTACTGTTTTGATTGATTGATTCTGACTTGAAATTGTTCTTGTGTGAATGTGTTTGTTCATTGTTTGGAAGAGCAGAGTTGTGAGTGAGAAGAAGTTAGATGGGATTGTTATGTTTGCTGATGATAGCAATATGCATAGCATGGAACTATTTGATGAGATTCAATCTGTGAAATGGATTGGTGCTTTATCTATTGGAATCATTGCACATTCAGGGAATGCAGATGAATTATCAGTGTTCATGAAGCAGAAAGACAAAGCTTCAATGCCAATTCAAGGACCTAGCTGTGATTCATCTGAGAAACTAATTGGATGGCACATTTTCAACACTCAACCTTATGCAAAAAAGACTGCAGATTATATCAATGAGAAAGCCACTGTGATGCCTAGTAAGATGGAATGGTCAGGATTTGTATTGAATTCTAAGTTGCTTTGGAAAGAATCTGTAGATGATAAACCAGAATGGGTTAAAGATTTCAGCTTGTTAGATGTTAATGAGGAAATTTCTAGTCCATTGTCTTTGGTTAAGGATCCTTCAATGGTGGAACCACTTGGAAGCTGTGGTCGTGTTTTGCTTTGGTGGCTTCGAGTTGAAGCTCGAGCTGATAGTAAATTCCCACTTGGGTAAGTTAAGCTTTTTCTTAAACTCAAAGCAAATCTTTTCTCATCACATTATCTTAATCTTCTCTACTTGTATGCAGCTGGATCATAAAGTCACCTTTAGAAATCACTGTGCCATCAAAACGAACTCCATGGCTAGACTCCTCTTCCTCAGAGCTCTCAGTGGCGACCAAAGAAGGGAAAAATGGTCGATCAAAACCGCAAAATCGTTCAACTAAGCCGGAGAAACAAGAATCTAAAGCTTTTTAATGGTATCAAAGTATAAGCAACTCGTGATGGATTCAAAGCAATGAGGGAAGCTATACTATATAAATAGATGAGTTTCATTTTATATTCTTTTTTCTGCATATATATCGTATAATTGTATGATGTGAATTGGCTTTCATTGTATTCAATACAAAATGGTTCTTTGAGATTTTGAATTCAATTAATTCAATGCTTAGTCCTAGGCCTCGGCATTCGGGTCCTGGGGTCGGGTCTGGATTTGGGTCGGTTCTTTTCGGTTTCGGCTCTTTCGGGTAAGAGAGTTTTATATCTATTTAGGTCTCTTACATTTTCGGTTAGGTTCTGGGTCAGGTCCATTCGGATTCGGTTCAGTTTGGATCCAAAATTTTAAGAACCGAAAAATACCCGTATACCTGAAAAAATACTCGAGGACTCATACCCGGAACCAAATCCGAATACCATAAAAATATCCATATACCCAAAAAATACCCGTAGACCCGAAAAATACTTGAGAACCCGGACCCAAATCTAGACTCGAATACCCATATATTCAAAAAATACTTAGATACCCGAAAAATACCCGAGGACCCGAACCCAAATCTAGACTCGAATACTCATATACCTGAAAAATACCCGAATACCCAAAATATTTTTCGAGTATCCAAAAACCGATCAGGTACCCAAATGGTTCCGGGTAGGAACCGGACCCGATCATATACCCACGAGTATGTTTTAAATATACCCAATAGGATAAAATACTAAGACACAGACCCGGACCAAACCTGCTTTTCCGGGTCGGTTTCGGTTCGGTTCTTCAAGACCAGTTCTTATGCCCAGGCCTAGTTAGTCCTAAAACAAAGACAACAATAGTTATAACTTTTAACCTTAAAATAAGACAAAATTTAATATTCTGAAATTTCTTCATACAACAAAAATTGGTGCAGTAACACTCTCTTAAGGTTGTTGATTTTGTATAAAATCATGACTGAGTCTTTGGCTTTTTCTTATTCAGTTGTGCTCTGAGGTTAGCTATCATCTTATCCTGAGTCTTAATGTGAAAGTCCTTAGATTGGAGTTTCTCCTTCAGTTCTTCGACTTCCTTCAAATGATCTTCTTCCATAGCTTTGAGTTTTTCCTTCAGTTCTTCGATTTCCTTTAAGTGATTCTCACTATGGTTTACATTGGCCTCCTCAGATTCATCTTCTCTTCTCTGTCTTTTAGAATTCACGTTGTTGTCCTCGTCTTCGCGACTTACATTGTCCTCTTCTTCGCGAGCTCTCTTTGTTGAACCATCTTGAACCATTTTACGAACGTATATGCTAGCTTCTGATCCAGAACTCAGCTTAAACTTAATCATTTTTTGTGGTAAACCTCCTTTGTCCTGAAAGCAAAAGAAACAAAAACTTATTACATTGGTTTTATTACGATAGCTTCAGATCCTGAAAAGACCAGAGAGATTGTCCTAAATACCAAAACTATGTCTGCTTGAACGTTTTCAAATGCTTGATTTGCTTCTTCTGGACTATTAAAAGTAAGATAAGCAGTACAATAACCTCCTTGCTTTTTTGGTGGCTGCCCAAAAAGATATAACAAAACATGATCACTGTGAGAGAATACAAAGTGTAAATAAACTATTTGGATTCACAATATTACCTTAACTTCGACTGTGAAATCTCCATTTATAACCCCTTCTAACTCTTGAGATGGAACTTTGTTAGGGATCTTATGAAGCAATAGCTGTTTCTTACTAACTTCCTGTTTTATCTTTGCAGCCTCCATCATCTTATATGAATTTTGCAGACAATTATATAAATATTTTAGAAAACTATAGATATATATATACACATTTAGCTTGGAACTTAGAATGAGATGCAAAAATCTGTCTTACTTCTTCAGTTAGTGGAATTACAGTCTCTACATCTTTTTCTACAACAGCAAGCACAACTTTCATGGCAGCTGCTGCATCATGAACACAATTGTGTGCAGCACCAATCATTCGCACTTCTTGACCTAAAACAAACTGGAGAAAAAAAAATACACAAAACAATTTATCAATATAAATTATGTATAAGATTTCTAAAAATGAGCAGAGAATAAGCTTGCCTTGCATAGATTATTCAAAGAGGGTTTGTGATGAATTGGTGCGTTGGCATACTTAAACACAAGCGCAGTATCTATCAATCTCGCGTGATCTATCTTCAACACTGTGATAAAAGTAACTCCTAAGCACAATCACAATGAATAAATCTTAAAACTTATAAAGAATCAAATCTTCTTGCTTACCTTTAAGATCATTGCTTAAACCATGACCCACCAAAATAGTTCCCATAGAAAGAAACCTCCGCAATTTTTTTTGTATATCTGCTACAGATAGAGTAGCTTTCTCAAGATCCTCAGCAGTAACTCCAGTAATTTCTGTCTTGTAGTTCACAACAACTTTGTCTGGTTTCACAAATTTGTCAAGAACAACCTGTATCATGAGCAACATAGTTATAATGCTGATCACCAAATATTGAAATTACAAAAGATTAAATATGTTAAATCCATACATTTAAATCACGGTCCACTGCACCAACTCTAACAACAGCCTCACTTCCATCTTCACAGGTAACCATCTCACAGTCAATAGCAAGCATTCTGGTTGATTTCATCACTTTCGACTTCTTTCCGAGATTAGTTACAAACCATTCCTATTTTGCAATTCAAAACACAAGTAGTTTTCAAAAATCTCATATGCAGGGAAATAAGGAAGAAGCTAATCAATTTGATTGAAACACAAACCTCTGCGTATGAAGGGAATGCATATTCTTCAGCGAACTTTGGATGAGCAAGAGTTAATCGAACTAGCCTCTGTACTGCCAACAACATAGTTATGAACCACAATTACTAATAAAAACTAACAGAAATTACACAACCAAAGCCTATAATTAGACATCCTCAAAAGCTTCCCCACCTGCTCAGGAGTCTCTTTATCTGAAGATTCTTCCTTAAATTTCTCAACCAATCCACGATTAGTACCACATTGCAGAACCTTAGCTATTAGCTGAGAGTCAAAACCGAACAATCAAACACATAAACATGGTAAGAACTCTGAACAATTGATCCAAACATCGTGTGTGTTAAGTTCTAATTACCTGCAAGTCTTCTTTCTTTTTGAATGTCATAAGAAAAGCGACTAATACATCATTGGAACGTCTCGAAGGATCACTCAAACTCGATCCGAATTTTTTGTCGTAGAAATTAAGAAATTCCTTCCATCCTCCATTTTCGCCTTCTAAACCTCGTTTCTGCACTAGCTTCACCAAATCTACTAGAACCTAAATATCATCCAAATATGAGTTTTAATTTACCAAAGTGTAACTACATTTCTAACTGAGAAATATATATCTGGTAGTAGAATAACGAATTAGGCTTACTTGTTTCTCAGCAATTACTAGTTTATGCTCCATTAGATATTGACGGACGGTGGCTCTGTGAGTTTTCAGAGGCGGCGAGTTGTGGAAGACAAAGAATTGAGAATTAGGGTTTTATTCTGTTTTTTTCCCTTTTGGGTTTAAAATTTGTTCGGAAATGTTTTATCATTTAATTCATCTTTTTTTCCACTATCATTTAATTACATTTCTATCTTTTTTTTTCTTGTCAACTATTCGATAACAAAAAAAAAAATTTAATGCTTGAATCGTTAGCTAGATCATCTTCAACGTAAGAAAAACTCAGATTTTTTTTCTTTTCTATTTGTCAACTTAATTATGTCAAATACAAAACCTAGTGTGAAATACATAATTCACTAAAATCAAATTTTTGGAGAGCTCTCTAACATTATAATCCAAAAATTCTAAAACTAAGGAACATATTCTAAAAGCAACTCTAATGGGACACCAAAAAAACACCAAAACATCAAATTTGGTGTGATTGTTATAGTAACACACCAAATTTGGTGTAATACTATTCATCACGCTAAAAATTGAAATATTATTATCTCTTTCTTTTACATTTACTTATATATTTTAATTAATACCAAATTTAGTTTTACAATTATAAATATAATTTAAAGTTATCCACATCAAATATTATAATTAATATAAATTTTAAATTAATTATATCAAACTATAATTATAATTAATCTAAAATTTTAATTGTAGTTATATTGAAAAATTTAATTAACTAATAAAACTATTAACTGTAGTAAATTTTTATGTACAGAATATTAATTCATAGGTAAATTTTGATTAATATTAAAAATACAAATAAAATTTTAACTAAAACATTGAAAATATAACATTCAAAATACAAGTTAAATGAATATGGTATATATCATATATGTATCTTATATACTTTATAATCTATTTAGTGCAAATTTCTACAATTAATAATTAAATAATAATAATAATAATTTCTATATATAATAAATTATTAAAAGGTTATTTTTTTAATAATATAATAATAAAAAATAATATTTTTAGTGTAATATTTGAAGTTGTAATTGGAGTTGAAAGAAAAAGTAAAACACCAAAACATTAAATTTAGTGTAATTTCAACATCAAAAATGGTGTACTCATTGGAATTGCTCTAAATAAACTCCATAGTAAACTCAACTCAACTACGTTACAATTCATTCACATCATTTGATAAATATTCAAATTCCAAACAAAGAAAATAAGTAAAACCAAATCAATAATCAAATACAATAAATGTTCTTCCTTGGAATGACTTTTCTAATTTGACAAGTCTTACACACAAATGAAAATAAAAGACAAATTACAAACTTTTAGAAGAAGAAAAGATTGCAGAAAATGATTTTTTTTGACAATTATAATTTGTAGATGATCGATCATCAAGTAGAACTACTAGCATTATTATCATTATTTGACCATCTCCTGAATGTGCAAGTTACCAAGTTTCTTCCGACAAGAAACCCTAACTTTGATCTAATTGTTGCCAATCTACTACCACCAGTACCTGAACCAATCTCAGTCACTGCACCACTAGCTTGAGCCACTGCCCTCGGCTCCTCCGAAACCGTTTCAACTTCAGCATCCACCGTGATCGCTGGCTCGGTTTCATCACTATCTAGACTTACCACAAGTGTGCTCCTTTGTTCACGTAGCCAATCTCCAATCTCACCAGTCACCACTCTACATTTCTTCACTTTCAGCTTCACCAGATTCGGACAACCAACAGCGAGTGCTTCGATCCCTCGATCTGAAACCGGACATCCTTTGATACAGAATTTCCTCAATGCTCCACATTTCTTAGCTATACAAGCAATCTCTGTATCACCAATGGTTCCACTTCCACAAAGTGCTAAACGCTCGAGTTTCTCACAGTTTGATGCAATGGCTTCTAAACTCATATGTGTTGCATTAACACCAATCAACACAAGTTCTTGTAAGTTTACACAATGTTTAGCTACAGCCATTAAACCTTCATCACCAATTCTATTAGTTCTCCAACCATCAATGTGAAGTTTCCTAAGCAGCTTACATCTCTCAGCGACATTCATAAGACCATAGTTTGAGCATTCTGGGGTTTTAACTATATGCAATGTTTCAACATTTGAGCACTTTGATATTGCAGAGAGACCAATGTCACTGACTTGAAGCCTTTCCAGGTGAATTTCACTCAAAGAGCTTTTACCATCTCCAATCATTTGCAGAACTTTATCCCAATCACCTAAACAACGAATGATTTTCAGTGTTTTCAGTGTTTTTGTACTAGCAACCAATGGTTCAAATACCTGGCCATTAACAAGCTCCTTCAAGCAAATCGATCTAAGGTTAGAAGAACTACCATCTGGCAGCTGAATCAATTCCGCTGCTTCGTGAATACCTCGAAGTCGCTTCACCGATAATTCCTCCAAAAGCTTGCAATGTTCAAGCATCGCGTTCACGCCTTTTGCTCCAAAATTGCAAGATCCAACTGATAACTTCTTCAGATTTTTACAATTTCTCGCAAACTCTTCCATTCCTAGATCTGTAATTTCGCGACAACCACGAAGCTTAACACGAGTCAGATTCAAACAACGAACAGAAATCATAGCCAAAGCTTCATCACTTAAACTAACAGACTTCCGATCACATCTAAGAGCAAGTTTAGTAACCGAATCAAATCGATTAAACATAGACGTCAAATAAGAGAAGATCTCATTCTTAGCATCAAGAGATAACCGATGACGATTCTGACCGTCAACAAACAACCACCGTTTACAAACAAGAGAACATTTCTTCCGATCTCCAGCTCCGAGAAACTGAAACACATGAGCCAAACACTCATCTGGTAGATCTCCAGTAAAATCACGATCTCTAACCGCAACAACACCACCATTTCCTAAATCCATCGATTCTCCTCCAACAACAGTAACCGGAGACCATAACCTCAAATCCAAATCTCGTCCGGTAACATCCGCCGTAGACGACGGCGCTTGGCCCATCACCAAAGGGTTTCGTTTCCTCTTTTCCTCTGTAATCTTTTTTTTTTTTTTGGAGTCTTTGGTTTGAGGAGTTATAGAGTGATATAATACACAGTAACGGTTCATTTCCGTCAAAGAAAGATACACGTGTCATCATCATATTCGACACGCTTGACACAGTAAACACTCACACGCGCTTTATTTATTAATCTGAACCGTCAGATTATTAGGTTTAATCTTGACCGTTGATTGGCTCGACTTTTAAGAGTTTTTGGTGTATTGTTTTTAATAAACCTATTCGTCACGCTCTTCTTCTGCAACCATCATGACTTCTCGTGTTCAACGGTCAAACTTCATCTTCTCTAGACACTATAGACTTTATTTTTTGTATTCAATAGATATTTTTTATATAAATAATAAATATTAAATTAAATATTATATATTAAGATATAGTTTGTATCAACCCTTAAAATTATACTAAGGTAGATTGTGTTGTAGATTTATATATAAAACTAGATGATGTCCCGTGCTATGCACGGGTTAGATAATATTTTTTTGTTTTATTTATTTATTTTATAGTTTAATTTTTATGTATAAATTTATTAATTACTTAATTATATATATATATATTTGAAATATTAAAAATAAATTTATAGTGATCACCAA
>OVBA01003748.1:0-26457 GCA_900406435.1 Lepidium aucheri
TATTAATAAATAAAAATATGTGTTCTATTGATAATGTATAACACAGCAAAACTAAATATAGATCTTAAAACCTAAATAAATACGTGTTCAAAACCCTAAATAAATGCGAGTCTAAAAATTTAAATTATAAACGAGTCTAAAAACATAAATGAACATGAGTCAAAACGTAAATGACAAGAATAAAAAAAAATTATATGCAAAATTGTAATGCATCGAAACTTAAGTAAATAGAAATATAAAATATATTTTATGTACACATATAAATCAAACCACAAAATATATAAATAAAACAAATATATATATTTAACCCGTGCATAGCACCAGACATCATCTAGTAATAGTATTAATTTTATTATGTCAACTCTCAATTTCATACCTTGTTGTATTTTCGGTATAAACCATACAAATAAAATTTTATTTTCGGCCCATTAGGCCTATATTTCATATAAATGGAAGACTTCCACTGAAACCATATCAAGGATTATTAAGAACATATGCAAAAGCCCATTTAGAGCGTAACAAATTCTAGAAGAGACGATTAGCATCCATAATTGGCGATAGCAGAGAGGAAGGGGGATTACAATCTTAAAAGCCACTTTTTGATAAAAATAGAATCAACCTTGCCACTCTTTAATCCAATTGTCATTTATATTATTAAAGTTCTTTTTTACTTTTAATGAGAAACCCACTCATTAAGATAAAGTATTTTATTTGTGGATTTGAATTGAAATCTTCTCTTTGGATTAGAAGCTTTGTTATATATATATATATATATTTTAAATGTAAAATAAAAGCCAATTTTGGTTCTATTTGACGAAAAAAAATTAGTTTCATATTCTTCTCTGTTCCTGCGCTTGAAGCTTCATCCTTCTCGGCCGTTTCGTATCCATCTTGCTCATTGCTAACTAGTATCTTATCCATTCCTCTCCTCTTTTCTGGCTGAAAAGAAGAAAAGAACTAGGACAATTTTTGAATTATTGATTTTGATTTTGAAATGAAATTTGCTTGATTGGGTATCATATTTAGTTGGTATTCATGTTTGTAGTGATGATTAGGTATGTATAGTGATAAATAATATTATAGTTGTCTTGAATCGTGTTGAATAGAAACAAAACGAGAATACCCAAATCAACCTGATTTCATAAATCGTTTATGCAGTTTTTGTCCAACTAGTACATTTAGGTACAACTGTTCACAAGTGATACCATAACAACGAGTACATTTAGGTACAACTGTTCACAAGAGATGACAAAACACCGAGTACATTTAGGTACAACTGCAAAATTTTGCGTAATTCCTGAATGAATTTTGTTTTATTTTATTTACAGAAGGCGTTAAAGAACATGTACACACACGTGCAATTTAACTATGGAGTGTGCTATTTAGAAGATCATGAATGGATTTAACAAATTCTCTATGTGCTATATTGTTTAAGACTTCAGCTTTGGTGGAGATAACTTAGGTGTAAGTAGATAAGATATGCATGAAAATTGGGATAGATGAAACCACTAGAAGCTCAAATTGAGTTATTGTTACAATTGGTCCAATTTAGTCCAATAACTTTTTGTTACAATTGGTCAAGTTCAGTCCAATAGTTTTTTGTATAGTACAATTGGTTCAACTTGATCCAACTGTATGAAATAGTAATTTGTTATTGTTTTCAACTAATATGTAGAATTTTCTAAGTAAGAAATGTAAAGATTGTAAAACACATAAGAAAAAATTAGGAATGAATAAAACAATTTTTCAATTTTTGAAAATATTTTGGTGTTTTTCCACAAAACACTAGTACTAGTATAAAGAGTTTTATGTATGTTGTAACATGTTTACTAAGTAAAAAATGTGAATATTATTAATTCGAATATATTGTATTGTGGAAACCTCCGAACTAATGATTGAAAGAGGAAAATCAGGAGTCCAACAATAAAACATTTATCCTTCATAAGGTCCAACTACATAAATCGTAAAATGGTCAAAGTACAACTATATAGACGAATGTACAAATGGACAATTAGGTTCAACAATGTCCAAATTTTTTTAAAATAAACACATATTAAAAAAGTTTTTTTAAATGAACACATGTTTAAACATGTTCAAAAATATTATTTTAATATTATTTATACTTTAAATATTTTTTATTTTTTGCCATTTTTTTCTTTTTATCTTTTTTACTTAACCATTCCTCTTCTTTTAGATTTTGAGAATTTTGTGATTAATTATGTTTTTACAGTTGTACCAATTAGACATTTATACTTGAATATTTTAAACATTTACACCAGTACCAATTAGACCAATTGGACAATATCATAAATTATCTAAGATGTTCTAGTTGTTCTAAAATACAATTTATTGTCTTCTTCATCTCTTCTATGTCCTTTTTTTTTTCCTTTTTTCCTCATTCTTCTCTTCTTCACCGTTCTTAATCTTATCATTATCTTCTTCTTCTTCAATTTCCGTTTCATCATCCTCTCTTCTTCATTACCCTTTTCACCATCCTGTTCTTCTTCATTATCCTTTTCACCATCCTCTTCTTCTTCATTATCTTTTTCATTTTCATCACCATCGTGTTCTTCTTCATTCTTTACCAGAGCTATCATCATCAGAGGTATCTTGCTAATACAAAAAATATACATTTATTCGTTTAGAGTTGTACCACTTGTACCATAACCATAAATTAATTCTAAGTTGTTCTCAGTTGGACCACTTGTACCAACATTACCTGGTGCATCTGAATATGTTTTCCACAAAACAATACAGAATTGTCCCAATTACTATAAATGTACCTGAGTTGTGTCTTCACCTTCTTCTTTACTGTTATCTCCTCTTTCTTCACCATTACTGAACTAACACAAAACAAAACAAAATCTAGCTCTTTTGTCAATCCAACGAAATCAGAAAAACTTAACCATGTTCAATCTATCAAATAAAAAACCAGCTCTATTGAAAAAAATCCAACAAAATCTACAACTAATTGATTTACACACAATCAACAACTTCACATTCTCGAGTAACAATTCAGATCAAAGATGCAAAATATGATTTACACACAATCGCTATTTTCACAAACAAAATCGAGATGAAAAAATGACCAGGAAATCAAAACAAATCGAAAGAAATTATTCCTTACCTTTGGAAATATTGAAAGAAACAAAAAGACTTTAATCTCAAATATGTCTCTTTGAATCGTCTCTCGCCGCCATGCCTCTTTGTTTCTCGTCGGTGAACTGAAAGAAGAGATTTTAGGGATTTAATATTTTTGTATGATTTGAAGGGATTTTGAGTTGGGCGGGTCGGATCTACTCAGATCATGGTTGGGTCTATAAATACATTCAACTTCTATATATTTTTGGTCTTTTAACTCAGTTTTTAATCCAAAATAAATAAATTAGAAATCGAAATTAGAAGAGTGGAATTTATGATTTCATTTTCTCAAAAGATGGCATTATAGCCATTTTTCCGAGGAAGGGAGGAGACAGAATGCACGATTTTGCAATTGCAAGTGCTGTTATTCATGAGATCGTGTCCAGAAACCTAAAGATTTGTGAAAATAATTTTATTGAATTTGATGGAGTCTTAAGTCTTATATGAATACAACATAATAGGAAATACTTTTAACTTAATTTATATAGTTGACAACGATACCTCTTCGAATCTAATTTTCAGTCTTCAAATATATTCCTATTTTGAAAGAAGCATCTATTAGTATAATGAATAATTTGCCTCGCGAAAGAGTTATAATTCTTTTCTTTTGTAGAGAAAAGGGCCTATGACCCAAAAGAATCACTTAAAAACAAATATCAAACCTCTGCAACTCGAATACTATGTCTAGTAGCTACACCAACCACATCCTCTTCTAAAACAACACTGATCTCTACTAGCCTACTCTCCAATAAATGTAAGCCAATAGGTTATCCAAATGCATAGTTTGCTAATGCATCAGCTAACCGGTTAGCTTCCCTGAACACATGTTTAATCTGGACTATCTAGCCCTTTGCTAGTAAGCCATAGTACAAACATACTAAGAAAAAGAGGGGGGGGGGGGGAGAATCACTTACTCATGTCTTTAGCATGTCCACAACCACCAACGAATCCACTTAAACTTTCAATCATACAATCTTTTTCTCCTAAGCAATACGTAATCCATAGTACACACTCCACAATTCTGTAAGTGGTGTCGTACAAATCTCAATGTGTAGTGCAAAACCACCTCGCCAAGTACCTAGTGTATCCTGTAGAACCCTTTCTGATGATGCCATTACTAGGTTTCCACTTGACGCACCATTCATATTGAGTTTGACCTATCCATCACTCGATAGAAGCCAGCTAACCATATGATCCTCACGTGAAAACCGGAGTCCCTTACCTGAGTGATCTCACTTGCCAAGCCTTTGACAAATTGGACGTTGTATCTGCATCTTAAAGTCGATTCGAACACATTAGAACACCGCCACTTCCATGCCCACCAAACCATAGTAGAGAAGACAGTAGGCCATGGGCTATTCTCACTCACCATCTACACTCAGATTCATATATAACCATTCCAAAAAAGACATACAAAAAAAATCATGTTGTTTGTCCCTTGGAATCAAATGCAGCCAGACTCCTTGTATCGCGTAACAGTCTCTCAAAATATGCATCGCTGTTTTATCCCCTAGCTTACAAACTTCACAGACCTGAGATGCACTCAAGTGTTTGTGAAATCTTTCCACATTTGACATCAAGCTTGATTCACACAGAGCCATAGAAAGACTCGTATCCATTCAGTTGTCACTATATGCCAAATCTTATCAAATAGTTTGCTCATGTCCTGTCTCAGAGTCGCATTGGTGGTGAGAAACTGGTATGCCTGACTGAAAAGGCACCATTAGTCGACCCATCCCAAGAAATGTGATCTCTCAAACCTGTAATGTTATCGATAACCAACGAGATAGAAAATTCTTATATAGCAACGAGATAAATAATCAGAATTTGAGAAAATAACACAGAGTAATGCTGAAACACATCACCAGAAACCATCACAACAATAACTCAAACCAATCTAGTCAACATTTATCAATTCTCAATTGCATGAAGTAAAGCTAAACTGTTTGATGAAATCATGTTAAGAAAGGTTTTATCCAATTTTCTGTTAGCTAACATACTACACACTAACTTGAACGTTGCCATGAAGCCACAACTCTTCATTTCATTGATCAAATTAAACTGATAATGTTTTGTTAGCAACTTTAACATATTCCTGATCAGTACATTATATATAATACTATTTGGCTGAATCCCCTATTCTTTCATTCTTTTGAGCAATCCAAATGCTTTCTTCTTTAAACCAGTGCTACAATATGTTATGATCATTGAACTGTAGGTTTGAACACTATGCTTCACTCCTTTGAGGCTGAGGCTACCAAACAATATCATGCATCTTCCACCTTCCCAACCATGCACATCCCATTAATGATGATGTTATATGTGCCAATACAAAATCCATTTAGTCTTTTGAAGATCTTCAGTTATGCTTGATGCTTTCTCTAAGTTTCCACTTTTACACAGTTGAGACAAGATAACATTATATGGTATATCTCTAGAAACCATCTTTCTAAAAGTTTATGGGGCCATATCAACATCTTTTTCTTGAAAGCATCTTTGGATAAGAGAGGTGTAGGTGATTGTGTTTTCTCCTCTTTTAAATATCTCACGGAAGACTTCCATACCTTCTTCTACCATTTCACTCATGCAATATCCATGAGGTTAAGAGTAGAAAATTAAAAAAAATAAGAAGAAGAACGAAAACTAGTAGGATTATATATATATATATATATATAACGGTTAACAAACGTACTAAATAAAAAAAACTAAATTATTAAGAGGTAGGAAGCTTAACGATCTTCATCCGAATCTTCATCGTCGGCACCACCATCTTCTTTATCAATGGTCTAAATCTCCATGACCTCCATAAATCCGAAACATAATAGAGGATCAAAACAGGAACCTTAGACTTCAGGTTAGGCTCTCATACCATGTCAAGAAACCTAAGAATTTGTGAAAAGAGTTTCTTATTGAATTTGATGGAGGCTAAAACCTTATATAGATACGATATTATTGGGAATACTCTTAACCTAATTTACATAGTTAATATCTAAGTATCAAAGGCCCAAAAGGACCCAATATCTCAATAGATCGAAAACCAGAGTTGCATGAGGAAATTAGCCACACATGTGTTTTGCAGTCGAATGGAGAAGATGCGATCGAGTTAACACCATTATTTTGATGGAGACTTCAAGTAATTCAACTGACGATGCAATAAGTCATTTCTTTTGATTTAAAGTGAAAAGCCAAGTATGTAAGTACCATGTGTGTAGAAATTCCTCTCTTCATCCAAACCAAATTGTAACAATTGACTCTCGGTTAGGAGGAGATTTTGACCTTATTGTTGTACATCAAACTTGACTTGTTGGTTGACTATTACCAATCCAAATCGGGACATCTTCGTTACTCCAAAGGCTTATTGTAGTGAGTAGAACAGAGTATATAATTCTTGTTCTATTTTGCTCTATCTTGCAGGTTCAATCCAAATGGTCTCACCAAGTTCATGCTCTCCTTGATGTGTATGAACTCTCTCGATTTCTATCCAGTGAAGTTGCTTCTTCTCCAAATCCCGGTTACACAATTTGGCATCGCCAAGATCATCTCATTTTTAGTGCCTTACTTGGTACAACGAACATCTCCATTCAGCCAATTCTTTTCACTGCCACAACCTCTGCGCAGATTTGCAAAATTCTCTCTGCCACATATGCAAAGCTGAGACGTGGCCATCTCAAACAACTCCGTCAATAGATCAAGAACTGGACAAAGAGTACTCAATCCATCGATGAGTACTTCCAAGTTTTCACAATACGCTTTGATCAACTTGCATTGCTTAGCAAGCCTCTCGATCAAGAAGACAAGATCAAATACATCTTGGAAGGATTACCTGAAAACTACAAGGTGATTGTCAATCAAATTAAGGGAAGAGATACCTCGTCTACACTCACTGAGCTTTATGAGAATCTGATTAATCATGAACTCAAGCTCAACAACATGTCATTGGTTTCCTCTTTTCCCTTGACTGCTAATGTTGCCACATATCGAGGACCTTCTTAATCACACAACAATCAGTCATGATCTAACAATCGGAGCAACTAGACATGGTAGCAACAATCTCAATCACAGCCACAGTATTAGCCACATCATCATGCACAAAACTCATAGATGAAGCCCTCACCAAAATCATACCAACAACGACCTAGACGGTATCAAAGCAAGTATTGTGGTGTTTATGGTCATAGTGCACGTCGCTGCAGCCAGCTTCATCTCCTTGGTGCACAGAATCAAGTGTCACAGACATCAAATTCCCGGCAGCCTCGTGCTAATGTTGCAATAATGCAACCGTGTAATCAAAATAGTTGGGTTGTATACAATAGTGCAACTCATCATCTTACTATGGATTAGGCCAATATGTCTCTCCATCAACCCTACAATGGAGGCAATGAGGTTCAGATTGCAGATGGCTCCATCTTGCCTATTACTCACACCGGTTCTACATCTCATTCTACTCCCACTCGATCCATAAAACTGAATGATATATTTTATGTACCAAATTTACATAAGAATCTCATCAAAGTATATCGTCTATGCAACACTAACAAAGTTTTGATTAAATTTTTTCCAGTTTTGTTTTGGGTGAAGGATCTCAGCACATGGTCCTATTGCTTCAAGACAAGGCAAATAATGAGTTGTACGAGTAGCCAACATTATCATCGACCATCACCACATTCCACGCATCTCCGGCTCCAACCACATCCGCTCATATATGGCACACTCGAGTTGGGCATCCATTTTTAGCCATTTTAAATTATCTATGTTCTTAATTTTTATTAACCATTTCTCATTCTTCCAACAAGCAATTCACTTGTACTGAAAAGCCATAAGCTATTTTTTCTCATAATTCTCTTACAACCACAAAAAAAATTCAAATTATATATTTGATGTTTGGACCTCACCTCAACGTTCCATTGACTCTTACAAGTATGACATCATCTTTGTCGATCATTTTACTCGTTATACCAGGCTTCATCCACTTAAAATCAAAACCCCAAACACTCTCCTCAGCCAAGCATCAATGCCACTATCATATTGAACTCATGCCTTTGCAGCAGCCACTTACTTGATTAACAGATTACCAACACATGTCCTTTCTGGTGTCTCACCTAATACCATGCTGTTTCGCACACCACCAAATTACCTCAAGCTCAAATTCTTTGGATGTATGTGTTTCACGAGGTTAAAACCTTACAACAAACATACATTTGAAGCCAAGTCAACAATATGTGTTTCTTGGATATTCACTAACATAAAGTGTATATCTCTGTCTTGACATCAAGACTGGACACATCTATACCTCCAGGCATGTTCAATTCATGGAAGTCATCTACTCATTCAAAACCCAACACACCACTATAAAACTATTGTCTGACCCCGAATCCACTACCACTACATTCAACCTAGCCACCACCATACATGTATGGTCTACTCATCAACAACTCATTGCGCCGGCCCCGTGCTAAGCTCCTCTGCTTGTTTCATTGTCATCGTTTCCAACACCGATTCCACCAGCTCAACAAACACAGCGGTAACATGCCTTAACATCAACACCATATTTAGACTCTAATGTTGTTTCTAATGACAATGTTTTAGGTTCTTCTTCACGTGACCTTCCCTTTCCATCATCCATTGTAGAACCATCACCTACAAACGTGATCTCTGCACATGAAGATCCACATGTACCGATCAATACTCACTCGATGAGAACACAAAGAAAGAATAACACTGTCAAACCAAAAAACAACTCACATTGATAGCAACAAAACAACAAATTGAAGTTCAGCCAAGGTCAATAACTCAAGCTCTAGCTAATGATAAGTGGCGTGCGGCAGCAATCTCTGAGTTTAATGCCATCTCAACTAAATGGATATTTACTCTCAAATTTCATCCTAATGGTACCATTTCTTGACACAAAGCTTGCTTGGTAGCTCATGGTTTAGATCAAAAATATGGCCTTGACTATGCAAAAATATTTAGCACAATGGTTAAATCCACAACAGTTTGCTTGGTCCTTGAAATTGCAGTGGCAAAGAACTAGTGTATTCACCAAGTGGATGTCAACAACGTCTTCCATCAAGGAACACTCACTAATGAGGTCTATATCTCACAACCCCCTGATTTTGTTGACAAAGATAGACCACACTATGAAGAAAACACTCTATGGCCTCAAACAAGCATCTAGAGCTTGGTATGAAGAGCTACGAACATTTCTCCTTCACATTGTATATATTAACTCTGTAGCTGATGCCTCAATTTTTTATTTACAACTGAGATGGCACTCTAGTCTACATACTTGTCTACATGGACGATATTATAATCACTGGGAACAACACCAACATGGTAACTTGCTTCTTATCCCTCTTGGCATAACGGTTCTCTCTAAAGGATATGGGTGATACTACAAGAAAACAGGACCAAAACCGACAACAATTCCGGCCATAAAATTATGTCGGTTAATAATCCAACGGCATTCGATGAAAGACGATGGAAAGTTTGAGTTTCGTTGCTTGTCATCAGAACTTAAATTCTGTTGTTTTTTGTCGGTTCATACATTGACGGATACCAACGGCTAGTAAGTTCTCATCGATAACCGTTGGACCCCAACCGACGGGAACCGATGGACAATAAAATATATATATATATTTTTTTTTATTAGCGTATAATTAATCCGTCAAAATTAGTTGGTTTATAACCGACGAGAATTGACGGGAATGTAATTTAAAATAAGTTTATATTTTATTTATTAAATAAAATAAGTTCCATCGGTTTCTATGGGTTAATATCTCGACAGAAACCAACGGCGACGAAAGTGGTTATAACACGTATTTCTTAAGACACTACTGGACGTAACCGAAATTAGGTGGCCATGGGAAGCCGTCAGTGTCCGTCGGATTAAAATCTATATAAATTTCTACGAGTTTCATTTCTCTCCCTTACACTCACCTTTGTTAATCAGAAAAGTTATAATGTCAAACTCAAATTTCTGGTCTTAAATGGACGGACCACGTATTGATGAAGCAACAAAAAAATTAACGGAAGAGTATGCTGCAGGGTTGAAAATTTTTATGGAATTCGCGGCGTATCAAAGTTTACCGCTTGAAACAGGTAAGATATATTGTCCGTGTATAAAATGCTAGAATATAAAATATATCACTGTTAAAATCATATGCAGTTATATTTATCGTAGAGGTTTTTTTGAGTTACAAAATATGGTATTTTCATGAGAAAAATAGTTCGAATGTTACGTTTGGAAGTTATAGCAGAGTTGGTAATGCTGGTATAGGTGAGGAATTAGATAACACGGTAGATGAAGAAATAGATGCTAATCTTGACAGTAACGATATAGGTGGTATAGGTAGTGACACAACAGTCCTGATGGAAAATAATGACAGTACATTCCAAATGGTTCACGATACATTTAGGAAGGATGTTCTGGTATTCACTGAGGCTAGAAATATGGGTGACGAACCAAATATCAATGCACAAAATTTTTTTAATATGTTAGATGCAGCAAAGATGTTTCACCATTATCGACAGTAGCTGAAATTATGAATATAAAAGTAGATTACAATTTACTAGAGAGCTATGTAGACAGGATCACGGGTCATGTCAAGAAAATTCTTCCAACTAATAACACATACGCGACATCATATAATGAAATTCTAGAAATTGGTTATCGATCTTGGATTACCATATCAGATGATAGATGTTTGTGAAGACAATGGTATGATCTTCTGGGGAAAGGACTCAAACGAGATCTGTTGTCGTTTTTGTAAGAAACCTAGATTCTAGGATACACGTGGGAGAACAAGGTCCCATACAAAAGGATATGGTATTTGCCATTAGAAGACATGCTTAAGAGGTTATATCAGTCAGAGCGCACAGCATGGCCAATGATATGGGATGCAAAACATAATTCAGCTGGTGAGATTACCCGCCCTTCAAACGCAAAAGGCATAGAAACATTTCCAATCAGTGTATCCAGAATTTGCCGAGGAAACAAGGAATGTATACCTCGGGCTTTCCACAGATGGTTTTAATCCTTTTGGGAAACACAGGATACCATACTCAGTTTGGCCGGTGATTGTAACACCCTATAATCTGTCAGCAGTGTTGTGTATCAAGCCATAATTCTTTTTTTTATCAGTTCTATCACCAGGGCCCAATCCTCCTCGTAGATTGCTGGATGTATTTTTACACCCGCTTATTTACAAATTGAATGAGCTATAGGAGAGTGGAATCACTGTGTATGACGTTTCTACTGCTGAAAATTTCCAGATGAAAGCACTGTTAATGTGGACTATTAGTGATTTTTCAGGTTATGGGATGTTATCAGGTTGGTCCACGCATGGGAGTTTAGCGTGTCCTCACTGTCAAGATGACACTAAAGCATTTCATCTTAAGAACGGGCGAAAGACATCGTCGTTTGATTTCCATCAATGTTTTATTCCTTTGGATCATCTATATCGACATAGTATATCATTGTTCACTAAAAATAAGAAAGTGTTGTATGGTCCACCGTCGGAACCCAACGACACACAAATATTAACACAGCTCGGAGATTTTTGATACTGAGTCAACTGCAAGATGTGGAGGAAATGAACATTACCCTGTCGATGGTGTTGGGGAGTACCATAACTGGCATAAGAAGAGTATTTTGTGGGAGTTGTCGTATTGGAAGAATCACCTGCTTTGACATTGTTTAGACGTCATGCACATTGAGAAGAACGTATTTGATAATTCAATCAACACTGTTATGATCGTTCAGGGGAAATCATAAGACAATATGAAATCAAGACTACATTTACCAGAAATATGTGATAGGAAGTCGCTGCATATACACAGGAACAACAACATTAGCCAAGTACCTATATTTAGATTAAGTAAAGAAAAAAGGAATGTTGTTCTATTCCCTCTGTATATGCCATTGTACTTATGAATATTACTGCGATTGATAATTTTCCCATGTAGGATGCTTTTTTGATTGGATTAAACAAAAGCTACAATTTCCCGATGGGTATGCCTTCAAACCTACGGAACTGCGTTGACAGTAATGATGCAAAGTACTGTAATATAAAAATTCATGACTGTTATGTTGTAATGCAACGACTATTCCCCTTTGGGTTTGCCTACTTACTACCTAGAAATGTACATGAAGCGCTTGCGGGGATTATTCTAACATCCCAACGATGGGATAAATTGTATATTAATTTATGTATGTGACATGATTATTTATCTTATATCAGGCCGTGGGGCATTTTTTCATGATCTATGCTCACAGAATATTACGGCCGACGGAATTCAAAATTTGAATGATAAGATTCCAATAATCTTATGCAATTTGGAGAAAATATTTCCTCCTTCTTTTTTTGATGTAATGTCTCCCTCGTAAAGCTGGTAATCAAAAAATGGATTACCGATCATATTACATAATTTACTAGCTATAATTTGTAAACCAAACATATGCCTTTTTTACCAGAGCTTAGGGGTCCAGTTCAATATCGGTGGATGTATCCGTTTGAAAGATATATGTTCAAGATGAAGAAGAAAGTAAAAACTTGAGCCGATTAGAGGGTTCAATTGTTGCCCAATGTATCAATGAAGAAACTGCCAACTTTGCTTCGTTATACTTTTCGGCAAATTTTCAGACAAAGAGTCAGCGACCACCCGGGAAATGATTATGGAGGAGAGAGGCCTATTTATCCAACATTTGTACCGGATTTATTTTTACAAATTGGTCGACTAAGTGGAAAATCTATTCACCAAACCTTGACCCCATCTGAGATTAAACATTTGCATATGTATATTGCAACCAATTGCCCTGAAATAAGGGAACTAAAGAGGTTAGTAGTATCCACTTACATTAGATTTGTTAAATTTTCAGTTGTTTAAATGCTTCTATTACCTTCGTTGTAGTATTTACATGGCGCAAATTCGCACTGCTTACCCGCATTACTGATACAAGGTTAATTGTACCAATCTAAACCTCTTGTGCATATCATATCGATGTAGCACTTAAGGATCGAATCCACGAAGACCAATGGTTACACTATCAATCTTTAGAGTGCACTTAAGCTAAGACAAATCAAATAACAATGGAAACTAAACAAAACTATACACGATGGAAAACTAATAAATAACAGCATCAGGCATCAGAAATTCATAAGGAAGAAGAGAATCGAAATCTTGAAACTATTTAGGGCATGCATTAAACCAATTCTCGACTTATACATAGAGTTCTAGCAAATCCACTATCGTGGGGCCTACTACTCTGTTTATTATTCTGGTGCTCCTAACTATCGTTGGTCCTAGAGATGTAGATAAGCATTATCGATTGGGTCTAATATGTTCACAACTATCCTTAACAATCAACTGTCGTTGGTTAAAGCTAATTGCTCATCTAAGCTAGTTCAGGCATCTAACAAGCTTTTGGAGAGTTAAACAACCTAAGATCATAGACTAGGTGATCAGTCTAACCTAAGCATTAAACTCAATCTCAGTTGGAGAACACATAACATCGAGCCCTATTTGTTCCTAATTCATTGAATCCCTAAATCCCTAGAAATAGGCTTCATAAATCTTCTTCAATGGTTTTGTCCTCAAAGGTTACAAGAGTGGCTGCTGAAAATAATGATAGGATGCCCTAAAAGTTTTGTAAAATATATTTATATAGGCTAAAGATGTGTCTGGTACAAAATAAGGAAAATTCAGTTTTTCTCGTGAAACTTTGATGATAGATCGATCAAGGGATTGATCGATCGATCGAGGTCTTAGCAGGTTGATCCTCAGGTCGAGTGCATCTTCTGGTGGCGTCTGTTCTCGGCCAGAATAACATGTCTTTGATAAAATCTTCATATCTTCCTAACCACTAGTCTGATTGCCTTCAAACCACCTCCAAATGAAAGATAACTCACGTGGCTATCTTGTATACAAATTTTAGCTCTATCGAACGGTGGGAAGGCTTGAAAAAGAATCCAAACTTCTGATGCTTTTGCATGATTCTGTATCTCCATATGTTCGTTTTCACTCCAAACAGCCCATCTTCTCCAAATGTGACCTATGACCTGAAAAGACTCTAAAACATATTAAAAGACTTTAAATCATATACTTTGACTCAATAAAACCATGGAAAATAAGGGTTAAAAACTGATAAAAACATCATCTATCAATTACTTTGAAGAACAACTACAAAATACAAAAGAGGACGAGTTCACAGACTGGTTAAAATATTATATGAGTTTTACTTAATTCAATAGACGTATGCAAATCAGTGCAGTCGGTTGCCTTAAACTATGTAACACTGAATTGAAAAATCACAGGTCACAGAGGCCACAACGATTGGACAAACATTTCCCACTTGGTTGGAAGATTTTGTAGCTGGTCCTCTACTACTCGCTAAATCCTATCCTATGTATTTCACTTGGTGTTACGATTTCAAGATTCTTAGGGAAGATATGAAAAGACCAACAAGTGACTACGAAATATCTTCTACCTCGAGCGATATTGGTGGTGCACTAACCTGAGTTGTTTGACTTAAAGTGCATTATCTTCTACTATGACTGGTACAACCCTATTGTAGGAGTCGGTGTATGTGTTGATGAATTTGGGGTCACTTCCATAAACTCAAGAAGGAAGTTGGAAAAGTACGATATGTTCATCCTTGCATCGCAGGCAGAGCAAGTGACTTATCTCCTGTATCCATGTGCGTCAACCTATTCTGATGGGTAGATCATTGTGACATCAACCATCCCTAGAGGAAGACTATACGATATTTCTGACCACGATGCCATGCAACAAGCTTCACCTAGAAAATTAGGCCCACTTGAGATTTCACTTTGGACTGATCTCTGTGTCGATATGATGTCCCAAGCATTAGGGACAGTATATGACGTTTCTGACAATGAAGTCCCAGAGTTTGGTGAAGAGTCTGAAGATAGTTCAAACATGGAGGAGTATGGAAACGATTTTGAGTAGTCTGTTCTGTATGTTTCATTAGATTTTCTTTTAAATAAGAATGTACATTTTGTTTGATAATTTATCAAGACCGCATTACAATGTTTATATTCGTAATTGATTTTTTGATATTCTATAAGATTAGCAACATACATGTTATGATATTCTAAAAGATTAGAGAAATTAATGTTTCCATATTGTACAATCAAAATTTTAAAAAAATTAAGAACCAGACTCGTTGGTTTCCATCGGTTATTTCGACATAAATCTATGGATATAACTGATTTCTATTAAAATTTGCATAGTATATCAATAATAGGTTCGACGGAAACTGACGGGAGTAAAGTTTATTATGTTTTTTTAATTTGTAATAAGATTGGAATATATCTCTTGGTTTCTGTCGCTGTTAAACCTACGAGTACCAACAGATATTTTTGATTTTTTATAAATATTTAAAAAATAAATAACGAACTAACGGACACCGACAGACACCAACAGGTTTTGCCGATTTTTTAATTAAATATTTTAATAATAAATAACGATACCGATGGAAACTGATAGGTGTTGCCAAGTTTTAATTAAAAATTTAAAAATAAATAAATAATTACACCCGTCAATTTTTGTTGGGATCTTAACCAACGAAAATCGGCGAGATTTTCTGATTTTTAAAACCAATAAATAAATAATATGAAATTTTAATGAATCGTTCTGAACAAGCCATCCGATTACCACCGTTAGATGTTACTTTAATCTAACGGTGAATTTGTAGTCAATACCACTTTGCGTTAGTAAATCAAAAGATTTCTGACTTGATAAGAAGAGAGAAACGAGGTGGACTCTGTGAAGGATCAACGGTTGGAGTGTTTCGTGTAGAATTCATCTATAAATTTAGGTTTTCACACAACCAATATACTAGGTATGCAAATTCGGTTAGTTCGGATTGGTTCGGGTCGGGTTATTTAGAATTCGACTATTTATCAAATTTTTAATATGTTCCGAACTAACCAAAGTGCAAAATCCGGGTTGGGTCAGGTTGTATATCGGGTAGCTCGGATAGTATCTAATAGTTTTGAATTAACCCGAAAAATCCAAAAAAATTAAAAAAAAATCCAAAAAAAACCAAAAAAATACTAAAAAATTTGACCCGAACCGACCCAAATCACTAAAATCCGAAAAATACTTAAAAATCTCAAAGAATTCCAAAAAATATTTAAAATCTGATCGACTGGATACCCAAACTACCTGATCCGAATCACTATCCGAATTATAAAATGAAACATCTACCAAACTACCCGAATATGAAATAAATACTCGATCCAAATTATCCAAAATTTGGTTCTAGTTGGTTCAGAAAATTTGGGTCGGGTTTTATTCTCAGGGCTACAAGATACTATACAAAAGAAAAAATGTGTTTTCTATAGTTTCTGATATTGTTCATCATGTGGGTAGAGGAGAGTTTTGAGAGTTGAAGCCTTTTCTTTGGGCTGGTCCTGATTTCAAGAAGATGGTGGACTCTGAAGAAGTGCTACACAATGTAGGCATTGATGAGTTCATTTTCGTCCTGCAACTTGGTGAACTAGAATCACCTTACCGCCCATTCCTTGATCAATGCCTCGAGGTTGGTCATTTAAATGCTTAGTATGTTATTGGGTTTCTAATCCTATCAACGGTTGGTCCATCGCAAGAAGATATTCATTTGTTACTCAATGCAACACCACATCTCTTGTATGCATGTTTAGCTTGTGCAGCATTTCTTTGCCTTTGTGGTAACAAAGAAGTAGGAAAACTGGTGTTCGAGTCCTTTCTTCAATGGAACCTGACATTGATGAAGCAAGGTACATTGGGTATCAAGTATATAACAGGATACGAGCTATGGCCACCCCTGAAAGGCATTTGTTCATGGAAGGCTTAGGTGGGGGACAGTGGAGGACATCCGGCCTATGAATTTAATCACCCATCCATTTGTACTGTTTGCAAACATTGCTTTGCATTGTCATTCTATTGGCATAAATACGATATGTGTTAAGCCCAAGATCTGATGATGAGACTACTACTTATGTTTGGCTTTGTTTATGTATATCTTTAGCTTTGTTTATGTATGTTTTTACCTTATCTGTTGCACTTTTTTTCGGTAGCATATGTACTAATTACGTTTTCATTCGGTAATTTATGTTTACAAATTTAATAAAAAATATTTAAATATTTAATACTATGGATTGATTAATTAAGTATAAAAAAGGATTAATTGAACATAAAAATTGATTAATTAAATCATAAAATTGATTAATTAAATATTAAAAATTAATAAATTAAATATCACATATGTCAGTTACGTCGGTTTTTAACCGATAGAAATTGACGATAGTTGGAGGGAAATAGAACCACCAAAATTTTTGGTGTAGGTTTTCAGTCTGCAATCGACGGACTCCGACAGGTTATTTATTTAAAGGCCAACCAAAACCGACGGACCCCAACGGGTCTTAATTTTATCTTTGCAAACCGCCACTTTCTTCTTCTCTTCTGCGGGCAAATTGCGATTCTTTTTCTGGTGATGATTCTTCTGTTATTCATGGGTGATGATTCTCTCTTCTTTACTGCCAGCGAGTCTTCTCTATCCTTCATTATGTAAGATTCGATTTAACCCTCAAATATTTCACAATTGTTAGGTTGAATAGATTTTTGTTTTTCGGATGATTTCGTGATATGGAATCCAAGATTAGGACGTTAGAACTGTTATTAGATGATAATTTGATGTTGTGTGTTGATTAAATTTCGTGATTCGGATGATTTCGTGATTATAGTTTAGGATTTTTTTTTTTTTTTGAAGAACAATTTTTTATTATCAAGAACATGTTTTTTTTCGTAGACTACCTTTTTCTTTTGAAGAACAATTTCTTTATAATTGTACATTTATATATGTAGATATATATATATATGTATGTATAGATATAATTTATATATACATATCTTTATATTTTTCTATATTATATATACATACATATACTTTATAGTTGTACATTTATTATTGTAATATAAATTATATAGATTTATTATAGTTATCATATACCATATGTATATATATATATATTGAATTTCTATGTTATAAAACTAATAGCGTTACAACTTTTTTAGGATTTTGTACGATGGTTTCCAACAATCACGGTCTCGGCGATCACATGACCATGATTCTGATCGCACTCAGAGTCTGCCTCATAGTCCACATCATATGCCGTATACACAGCCCGAGCCATCGATCCAACAGCCACATTTGAATTTAACGATCGAGCAGATATTGACAAGTGGTGGGCATGACCATCTTAAGGTTCTCGATCCTAATATGGGATTTTCTAGATCAACATGGTATGTATTACAATTAATTCCGCCATCCTGTCCAATGAATTACTAAGATTTTTTTTTGAATAGAATCCTCTATATTCTTATTTTATTCAGTGATTCATAAATAATGAAGTTTAAAATCTAATTATTTTAATTTTGTAGATTTTGGGTCGAGGCCCAGATTGTCATGTTGGTGAAGCTTATGATACAGCAGCAGCTCCCTTTTATGCATCCAACCTTCCGCAAGTTCCCTATGGACTTGAAGGAGTTGTGGTTCAAATCTTTTGCGGTAAAATATAATTTTCTTACATGATTTTTATACTACTTTTTATACAATACAACTATTATTATACTAAATTTTAAACAATTGACAGCAACATTTTAACTGGGAGGTCCATCGCACGCCTCAGGTTCGGAAGAAGTTCGAGGAGCAGTGCAGTATTTCATACAGCAATCACGTCTATGCTTAGATGACTTTGTGGGAGAAAGATTCAACGCTGACACCCCATGGTTACCTGGCTGCTTGATTCCCGGAATTTGTAGAGTATTGGAGCTCACCAACCACGAAGAAGATATCTGAGCGCAACAAGAAGAATCGCCGAGGTGGTAAGGACGTGATAGTGAAGGCGTCAAGGATCCACAATGCCGTCTGCCATATCTTTGAGCGCGTTGAGCGGGATATGATAATTTTTTATTTTAAATATAAATTTATTTTTGATTATACTCTAAAAATATTTTAGCTTTTGTAGACTATTAAAAATGGCTACGTACGAGATTGTCCCAGCCTTATGAAGGGTTATCATATTGGTAAGAAGTCCGGAAGGATCAAGAACCCAAAGATGATGGAGGTGGTGGAGAAGGTTGAACAGAGGAACGAAGAGCTGCAAACACAGCTGACTCAAGATGAAGTCGGGCCTTCTATTCCACTTTCTCGGAATGACATCAATCGGATCGTCGTTGAGGTATTCATTTAATCCTATTTTAAAAATTCTTATATATTGTAATATTATACTGAAAAATGTCTAAGTATTTTATTTATTTTGTAGGAAACTCCTTGCAGCAAGAGACGACGACTTGGACTCGGTAAGCTTGTTACCACATATGAGTTGCCTGCAGGTGTTGACCTGAGTTAGAGATTCGGTCTCAGGCAGCACGAGCGACAAGAGATGGTAGATCTCAGGGCAAACCAAGCGAGCATGGAGCAGAGACTCTGCAAGACTCAAGAAAGAAAAGCGAGGAGTGAAGCTCAGATTGTTCGTCTATTGTGGATGTTTGATACTCCTCGGAGTTTGTCGCATGATACAAGAACCGGGACTTTTAGTTTTAGACCAGACAATATATTTGTATCTAAATATATTTAATTAGAACAAAATTATTAAAAATTGAAAATTTATTTTTAAAATTATTTTAATTTCTAAATATAGTTATGTAAATTATTAAAACTAATTAAAAAAAATAAATATATAAATATTCATCGATTTCCGTGGAAATATGTAGCGACGGCATTTGACGGGCCGTACACCGATGGTAACCGACAACTACTATGCTAATGGTCACCGACCAAAAAAACACTGACAGTAGAAGACGACGATCACCGACGGCCAAGAGACGTGTGCGACGATAGCTTTACTGACAGTAATTGACAGTCACATCATTGATAGTAAGTGACGGCCTGTGTAATTGATGGTAATCAACGGCGGTGTTCGATGATAACCAACATAAAAAGCCATCGATGTCGTTGATTATACCAGTGGCATCCGACAAAACCATCATTTCTGACAAAGCTAACGCGACAAGCATTTCCTGTTGGATGTCATCGGTTTGGCTTCTATACCGATGAAATTTGAGAGGTTTTTTTGTCGGTTTAGGTCTTGTTTTCTTGTAGTATGATCTAAGTTACTTTTGTGGTATTGAGGTTACTCGTAAAGCATGTGGTATGCATCTCATGCAGTGCCGTTATATTATAGACCTGCTTTATAAGATGAATATGATTTATGCTAAACCCGTGAGCACAATGGCACCTCAACTACGCCTCACGCTTTCAGCTGGTTCTAAAATTAATGATCCCCGTGAATATCGTTAACTTGTAAGCAGTCTACAACACTTAGCATTCACTTGTCCGGATATTAGTTATGTTGTAAATCGTTAGTCATAATTTATGCATTCTCCCATAGATCTTCATTGACAAGCAGTAAAGTGCATACTTAGTTATCTTGCTGGGACTATTACACATGGTATTTATCTCTCAGCCAATACTCAGCTCGATCTTCATGCTTACTCTGATTCAGACTTGACTGGTGATGTAGAAGGTTTTCTCTCCACTCAAGCGTATATCCTATACCCTGGCACAACGCCGATTTCCTGGTGCTCATACAAGCAGGAAGGAGTGGCGAGATCATCCACAGAAGAAAAATATCAAGTTGTTGCCAATAGAGCATCGAAACTCAAACGCGTATGTAATCTCCTCACTGAACTTCAACTCAAACTCGAAAACAAGACTGGTGATCTATTGTGATAAGGTAGGAGCTACTGATCTTTGTTCAAATCATGTATTTCATTCCTGGATGAAACACATTGTTTTTGACTATCATTTTATGAGAGACAACATTCTATCAGGTGCTTTGCTTGTTGCACATGTCTCCACAAAAGACTAACTGGCTGATGCATTAACCAAGCTACTCCCAAAACCAAATTTTCAAGAGCTGATTATCAAGATTGGAGTGACTTCAGCCCCTCCATCTTGAGGGGGTGTATATACCATGTATAATAGAAGGTTAACTATGTAATTTATTAAGGATACATACGGCAGATTATTGTTGTATGTATAGCGTAACTTAATCTAATGAGAATTATCTAACCTTCAGTCATACAGTGACCAACGACTAGGGATGTTAAAAGTAGGATTTAACCCATTGGTTACCCAAAACCCATAAATAATATAGGGTTCTAAAGTCTTGTTTTAAAAAGGAAAAAATAATTGAGCTTAAAATGGGTATTACCCAGAAAGGATGGATTTTATTCGGGTATACCTATTGGGTAATGGATACCCTATGGATTTTTAGAGAAAAAAAAAATTAACTCAACCGACGTCGTTTGTCGATTAACCTAAGTCATGAGTGTCGATTAACCTAATTCGCTTCTCACAACTAATGCTTTGAAGAGAGGAAGCAGCTAGTGACGACGATATCATCGTCGGCAACGTGTTTTTACTCACTTTCCCGCTCTTTTTAGTTCTCTCTCTTCTAATTCTCTGACAAATCGATTGAATCATTCCCTCAACAGTGTTATGAAGTGCTAATAGCTTAGAAGAATCTGAGTCCAAGGAGCTCACTTGGGTCCTTAAGATTCGGGAAATTTGTAAGTTTAGTATCAGACCCAAGTGTTAGAAACTAGTGCTCTTATTTATTGTTTCTTCTTATGATTTGTGTGATGTTTTTGTTGACTAATCCATTTAGATTGAAGCCTATTAGAGTGTTATACAATTGTATTAGATTAAAACCAGTTATTCAATTAAATTTCGGTTTAGTTGTGGTTTACTTTAAACCAATAATTCTTACTAATTGAGTCTTCTTGTATATAAGAGACTCTTCTCTCTATTTTCTCTTTAAAACGATGAATATGACTTTGATTTTTCTTCTCTAAAATCTCTTTCTGTGCTTCTAATAAAGCCAAGCAACAACTAAATTGACTAATCCACTTAGATTTCAGACTCTAAAACATGATCTTGAGACCAATATAATCACCATCTCTTTAGAAAGTTGAATCCTTTGTGAATTGTGTGTTGGACTTTCACGTGTTTTTTACACATATGGGATTTGCTAGAGCTACTCCCTCTGATCTCTTTCTTAGTCATGTTGTGAAATGTTGATCTGTAGTTTTGAACAATACACAAAAATATTGATTTATTCCATACTTCTGTGTTTTCATCTCTACAACCACTGTACAACGGATTCTTGGATGTTTCCAACATCTCAAAGAACCTACGGGCTTCCGAGTTAGGTTCTTCTCCAATGATTCTATCTTTAGTAAATGAGGGAATATTTTCGCGAAAAGCATCATTAACCATTTGAAAGGTTCCTGGATTTGCCTCGTCTAATAAAGTTTATTCCACATCTATCCCAACACTCGGACCAACATTAGGATATTTACTAGTACTAGCATAATCCACCATTGAATCATCCTCCCCATGTGAATACCAAATCTTATAACCCGGCATAAACCTCTCATGATAAAGATGACTCCAAACATTATTAACCAAAATAAACTTTTTATTTTGACATTTAAGACAAGGACAATACATCTTACCAGATTCCAAAGTGATGCTTTGATTGGTTGCAAAAGCCATGAACTGTCTCAAACCCGCTTCATATTCCTCTCTCATTAAGTCTGTCACCGGATCATGTTGTTCTTGATCCATCCATGAACGAAAATTATTATAAGGATTAGAAGAAGACATTTTTGATTGTTTTTTCGTGTCTGGAGATAAGTCATGGACAAACTTATATATAGATAACTTGTAAATCTCGTGGGAACAATTTAACCTAAAATCTTTTCGTAGCCGTCGAGTTTCCGTCAAACATTTTGATAGATTTTTGACCAATTTAGCAGCCGTCGAAAATTTTAGGTTAAACACATTGGGGTTTATGGGCCAATGGCGGTGCCGAAACACATTAGGAAACACATTAGGTTAAATTGTCGTCAAAAATTTTGACAGATTATCGACAAACATTTGCGGCGTTGAAAACAATCTAAAGATTGTCACAAAATACGATGAATATTCGATCCATGATTTTGCGTTGATATTTCCGTCAATCGCCATCAAAATTTTTGACGGATTTTCGATTAACCGTATTGCATTGGAAAGTTGTCTATATACCGTCATAAAATGCGATGCATATTCGATCAACAGTTTTCGTCGATATATCCGTCAATAATCGTCAAAAATTACGACGCATATTCAACTCATGTTTTTGTGTCAATATATCGTCTATAATTCATTGAATTTTGCGATGAATTTTTCGACATACCATATTTCGTCGAAAATTGCTACGAGATTTCGACAATTTCCTTTTTTGTTGTAAAATTGTCTATTTGTGATCAAAAATATCGACGACTATTTTATCGTCGAAAATTCTGTCGAAAATAGCACTACTTTCTTGTAGTGATATGTGTGTGTGACTTTTACTAGAGATTTCATTTTGTGATTTTTATGTCCATAACATAACTTTGTACATTGGTTCCTTTAGGTCACATTATTTTATGTATACTTGCAGCTTTTGTATCTCAATCTTCCTGCTGCAGTAGTTTTACTGAGAATATGAGTGTTACATGGTTTTTCTTTTTATTTTGGTCAAACACATTGGTCTTTCTATAGATCATTTTTTGTGTTGTGAATAGCTTAATCTAGTCGAGAAATTATACTTCATAAACAGTATGTACGTACAATATATTATTTTAATCAGTAGTATTTCTTACTCTATGTGTGTGAGAAAGCCTAGTATTTAGTCTATTTATTAATGGGTTTTCTAAATTATCATCTCAGGTCAGTAAAAAATCATAACAGTGAACACAGCCAGTTTCAGCCGTTCTACTGCATAAGCCTGGTATTTAGTTTATCTATTAATGGGTTTTTGTATATAAATGTCATATGATACTAATGAATAGCCAGTATTTATTAATACTAATGAATAAATGAGATTGATGATATGCTAACTCACATAGACCTAGGATTGAAAGACAATTTCATTTTTATGCTATGTTTGTGTTTTTGATGAAACTATTTTGTTTAAGAGATTGTATGATTTTAGTAAATGATATTTACAACTTTTGTTCATTTTAGAAAAATTTATATAAATACCTCAAAACAATTGTTTTTTGTTTTTTTGATAATTTCAGTCACAAAATAATAACAGTATTTACTTTAAAATTTTTATAAACAAAATTGATTTTTTAAAACAAAGCTAAATATGGGTACCATGGGTAATCCAAATTTTACTGGGTTTAATTTGGGTAGTCTTATTAAGACTTGATGTATTGAAACTATGATTTTAAAAGAATTTGGTAGGATTTAGATTTTGATAGACTTGGAAAGGTTTTAGGAGATTGTTTAGAGTATTTGGTATGATTTTAGTTGATTTTTTTTAGTAAAAACAAATAATTAGGTGATTTTAGGAGATTTTATTGTGAGAGTTTATGTAATTTTATGTTCTTCTACATTATTCTATGGTATTCTATGAAAGTCTCGCCCAATTCTAAGACCGAAGAAGAAGAGAACTATTAAATAATAATTTGAGGATTATAAAGAGAACGATTCTATGTTGGCTTTTGGACTGTATCCTCAGACTATCACTATAATCATATCCTAAATTAAAAAATTATTTTTAAAGGATTCTATTGAGAATACAAAAACGAGTAGTCTTTCTTTGTTCTTCAAAAAATCTGAACTTTTCTTCTCTCTTTTGTAATTCTTCAATCATACTTTGTTTTTTGCTCGGAGCACTTTTCTTATCTATGAATAATGGAGACTTTATTGAAGATGCATTAGTGGTCACATGATTGACTTAATTAAAAATCACGTGAAACTCTCATAAACTTGGAGAGGAAGACTCAAGTTTGTTAGAGAATATTTGGAAGATCTTATCAAGAGAAGAAAAAGGAAAATATCTTCTTTGTGATAGGGAAATCTTTGGAAAGATTTTAGGGCAAGAGGGTTTGTCTCTTGTGCCTATAAATAGAGAGGTTAATTGTAAATTAGGATTAGAGCTTTTGAGAGAGAATTTTGGAGAGAAAGATTAAAAAGCTTAAACTTGTCAGAGATCTGTTATCACTTGTCAAGGTCGTGTTTAGCGTTAAGAAATCTAGATTTAGGTTGGTTTCTGAGAGAGTAATTTCCAACAAAGTGAGAAGCTTTTGTAAGAAAAGGTCTACTTGAATAAATCTAGTGTTTCGTGTGTTTACAGTGTTCTGTGTGCAGATCAGTAATCTGTTTTGTCGAATTCTCTGCTTTAACAATTGGTATCAGAGCCGGACACCGACCGAATAAGGAGTTTATTCAAAACAGGTGAAGATATTGGGTGGATATGGAGAATTCACCACAGTTCATAATTATCACCAATCCTCTGAAGTTAGATCCTGATAACTATGGGTATTGGAAGGTTCAAATGGCTCAGCAGATTCAGANGATTCAGAGTATTGATAGTGACGCATGGGTAGCTGTTGAAGATGGCTGAGAATCTCTGGTAAAGCCTGATGGAACACCAAAACCGAGGAAACAATGGAACACAAAACAAAAGGCTGAAGCAAAGTGGATTTCTAAATCTCTGGTTGCTATTTTCAATGGACTTCACATTAATGAGTTCAAGAGATTTCAAGGATGTACTACAGCAAAAAAAGCATGGGATATTCTTCAAGTGATCTTTGAAGGGACGAATAGTGTTAAGAGGACTCGGATAGACATCTTGGCTTCACGGTTTGAGAACATGACTATGGGAGAAGATGAAACTGTTGCAGAATTTAGCAGCAAGCTGTCATCGTTAGCTCATGAGGCTTTGGTGCTGGGAAAAACATATAAAGACAAGAAACTAGTCAAAAAGTTTATGAGGTGTCTTCTTCCATATTTCATGGACATCGGTCTGCAATCGAGGTATCTCAGAACTCTGATACACTAAAGTTCGATGAAGTTGTTGGTATGATGCAGGCTTATGAGTTAGAGATCAACCAAAAGCGTCTACTGAGTAAAAGAGAAGGCATTACACTTGTATCTGAAAAAATAGCTCATAAAAAAGAATTAGTTGAAAATCTCAAAGAGCAAGTGGAGTTATTTGTGAAAAAATCCCTTCAAAAGGCAGAAAAAGGAAAAATGAAGGAATGTCAGACGTCTGCAAAACAAGCAGCTGATAGAGACAACTACAAAGCTGACAAAAGTGTCTTGAATGTCAAGGTTATGGACACTTTAAATCTGAATGTCCATCAAACAAGATAAACATGACTGTACAATGCTACAAGTGTAAAGGATATGGACATACCAAGAACGAA
>OVBA01003749.1:0-26444 GCA_900406435.1 Lepidium aucheri
TTATATTAGAATATACTTGATAAATTACTTATGATATTAATAAATAAAAATGTGTGTTCTATCGATAATGTATAACACAAAAAAATTAAACAAATCTTGAAACCTAAATAGATACAGGGTCAAAACACTAAATAAATACGGGTCTAAAATTTAAATTATAAACGAGTCTAAAACATAAATGAATATAAGTCAAAACATAACTAACACGAGTCAAAAAAATTAATATGTAAAATTGTAATACATCAAAACTTAAGTAAACAGAAATAAAAAATATATTTCGTGTACAAGAGATATTGGTGATCAGTATAAATTTATTTTTAATATCAAATATATATCTAATTAAGTAATTAATAAATTTACACATACAAATCAAACCATAAATAAATAAATAAAACAAACATATATTACATAACCCGTGTATAGCACGGGACATCATCTAGTCTATCAATATATGTCTTTGAATTTTCACTTAGTAATTGGGATACTACTACGTGCAATAAGAGATCAAATAAATCAAAATAGTATATAAATATAAATCTTAACTTTGCTTGGGATCGATAAAGTTTAGTAGTGCTTGCTTATCGATTAAGATGGTATCATCATTCCAAATTTTGATGTTGGTAATATTTATACCTTTATAAAAATCAAATATGCATATATCAAGAAAATAAAACAATAAAATAGTAAAAATTAAAATTTAAGTTGTTCGTGTCAATACACGGTTCGAGAATGTAATATAATCATGATATTTCCTTACATTACAATGAAATATAAATTTTTTGATGTAATATCAATTTTTTTTGATGTAATAATCATTGATGTAATATAATTTTTTTAAGAAATTCCAAATTTCTACCGAGTTACTCTCATTCTGGTGGTTATAATGATCCAGCTAATGACTCAGGGTACCGGGTTCGATTCTTTCCTACTACACTAGTAAAATTGAAAGGGATTTTAGAGTGTGAGTTAGGTTATGAATCGGGCCTTGTCGATCCAATTGTTGTCCAAATTTCTTTTTTTTTCGTCGATTGGGTCAAATAATAGTAGCTAAGAATAATTATTGGCTTCGAATTAATATTGCAATCATAGAATGGGGATGTTTTTGTTTGCGTATGAAACACTAATGCACTATGTACTTACGTGTTTACTATGTATTCATAGATCGTGGAAATTTGCAACCTAATAATAATTATTGGAATTGAAATTTGCGTAATTTTGAGATTTTATTGACGTGACGATTGATTATGATAAGATTATAAAGTCGAAAGGTGTTTAGAACTTGTTAACCAAGTAAACACGATCTATTGGAAACTAAAAAAAGGCAAAAATAGTACGCTCTTCATATTACTACGTACTATAATGAATAAGATTAATGTGATAAGGCCTTCCACTAAACAAAAGATCCAAAGTTTCAATTTGATCGTATAAAAATAAGAATTAAAAGGTTTAAAAATTATATTATAATGAAGTGACATATTGATGGTCCAAGTTTCAATAAACACTTATGGAGATGTGAAAACATAATGGGACCATTCTCATGTGAGAAAAACTGAGCACTCTCTTCTCTTATCCCCATCGCAAGGCAAGGAGGATCACTTTCACATGTTTTGTAGTATTTTATTAATATCATACACATCTTTGGATAATATTTGATGATTAGCTTTTGTAAATTTTTATAAGTCAAATACTTAATTAGTGCCTAATTATGTTTTGGATAATCCATCATAATCAATGGTATCCTATTGCAACATGTTGAATCGTGACTATTAAAAATCATAGATTTCCAATTCAAAATCAATTAGTAATGAATGAAGTAACTCATAAACCTTATATATTATTTGGCAAATCTCCCTATTTCCAATGCGGTATTCTAATATATAGGCTCGTCAAGATATGCGTATATGAGTGAGAAAATGACTAAAACTCATCATCTCAGAAATATATAATTGGATGGTCACTTGTATGAGTTGCGTAGATGGGAAACCTTATATAAACAAAAGCGTCAGTTGGATTAATCTTGAGTTTTGATACCATAGTCAAAATCCCGATATTCTAATTTAAAACTAATTAGTAATGAATCGAGGAACCCATAACTCTTATATATTATACTTGGCAAATATCTACTTTGAAAGATATTTTGATAGTGATTATTGTCGCGGTTATACATTCGTCGCTATAATCACATCTTTAAATCCATAACTAATTTGAGAATTTTCGTGATTATTTAAAAATTATATATGTATGGTTTTTTAACCGCGATTTAGCCAAAACTTTCTAAATTATTAGAGTAGTATAGATGTTAAGTAATTAGACTCATTCAAAGTGTCTATATTTTAAAAATATTTATTGGTTAGAAAGAAAACATTTGTGTAATAATTGATTTGAGGTTGAGTACAATGTGTAATTGTAATTGAAGGTCAATAAGATCCCCACAAGGTACCTTATTAAGTAGGCAAAAGTAATTAATGTAATGAACCAATTTTACATAAAATAGACCAAACAGATATATAAAAAGTTGGTCTTTTGGTCTCAGTTCACAAAACGCCAATCATATGAGAACCAAAGACATTAACAGAGGCCGATAGACCAAACTTAGTGGCCAACCACATTATCCATCGTTTTCAAGCTTTAACCTTGTTATGAAGTAAAACGATTAAGACCCTTGACTTGAAAACACAAAAAAGTCAAGGCAAAGAGCATATAATAGGTCTGGATATATTAGGGGAAACCCGAATTCAATCCAAACGAAGAGAGACCGTACCCAAAAAATACTCAAATGTACTGTATTATAAATTTATGTACCGAAAATCCAAATATAAACTCCAATCAGAAATGAATCAAAAAATGAATAGATATCCAATATGTTTTTACTAAATTTAGGTTTTTTTTTCTATTAAATTTTTATTGATTTTAAATTTCTATTAAGATTTAGATAAATCTCTGAACCGAAACCAAATTTAATCCGGAAAATATTCGAATGAGTTTAACTCACCAAAACCGGAAGCTCATAAACCCAAAAAAACCCGGTTTAAATCCAAACGGTTACCCAAAAACCAATATCTAGCACAAAAGGATAAGAAAGTAAAAGAACTATAAAAAACAAAGTGTGGCCTCAAATTTGATGGCTCACATGAAGAAGTCTTGTGAATGGGGGCTCATGGTCCATTATAAAGCAGAGGAAAATGTCTTATCTATCATTATTACAAAACTAGGAACCTGGACTCTGTCGATTTAGTTTTGTAGTCTTATTCTTATCATCTAAATATCGAAGGTTTTATTGTTTGTCGTGAAGAAGATAAGAGAAGAGAGATGGGAACAAGAAGACTAAAGGAGTAGAAGAGAGGGAACAAACACTAGAATTATGGCATGTTACCTTTGTCTTCTCTTTACTTCCCATGTGCCCTTCTTTATTGCACTCTGTTTACTCTCTACTTGTCTTTAATTTTGCTTCACAGTTTATTAATATTGAGATTTTATAATCGTTATCTAAATCAGTTCGTTTAAAGCTATAAATGACCGTTATCTTTATTTTCAAACATTAGGCCATAATTGATATACTATTAGCCAAATTTCTACATAATTTAGGCGGTAGGACTCCATCTCTAAATATAAAAGTGTGTCTGTCACCTGCCACTAAACTAAATGACCGTTATCATAAATACTAATTTCCATAGAAACTATAGGTGGTCATGTTTATACCCTGTCAAGAGATTCATGATTTGTGATTAGCTATTAGCTATGGACTTGAACCTTGTCAATCCAAACTATTTTCTAAAAGAAAATATTAGTTTCCAATTAAAAATTATAAATAACTATTGTCAAGAAAAAAACAAATCACAAATACTAATTTTTGTTATTATGTGTTAATTAGTATCGTGTAATATGTTTTTATATTCTTGAATAACATGTATAATATGTATTCAATTTTTTTCAACAGTTGGATCGATATGGATAAATCCAAACTAAAATCTACTACATGAGACAACATAATCAGAAGTCGAACTCTTATATAGAAAGTTGTAAAGTTGAACATTTAAGTTGCCATATAATCTAATAGTAGTTAATATCAATGATATTGACTACTCATAATTAAAATTTAATCAACATAATCCATGTCATAAAAACCACCTCTTTTGCATTAGAATAATATTCTCTTTACCTTTTTTTATATAGTTCAATATAAGATAGAGTGATCATGTGATAAACCAAGTTAACAAAAAGAAAAATTGATAAACCAGTAATGCAAATGACTAGAATTTACTGGTAATTTTGTAATGGGCTTCAAAAATTTATTCTCAATTTTCTATCTCCATAGACATGAACTTTTAGAAGCCCATTTTCTTTTTCTTTTGAATCATTTAAATATTATTTTTATTTTTACGGTCTGACCGAATTCTTCCCATAGTTACGATGATCTAACTAATAACTATAATATTTAGGATTTGATTCCTCCATTCTACCAACTTAACAGTATAAATAAGAATATTTAGAGTTGAGTTACACTATAGAACAGACTTTGTCGATCCAATTGTTATGCAAAAAAGATCTTAATACAATGTTATTCTAATAACATTTTTGATACATATATATATATATATATATATTTATTAGACAGGAGAAAAACTCTTCTCCTTCGACAAAAAACAAAGAAAAAAAACACATGAAGATTTAAGATAGTAAGCCTTGTAACATTACATTTAAACTAGCTTGAAAATTCTGAAACTTTAATCCTTTTCACTTGTGGTTTTTTGATTATGTCTTCATCTATTTCCTTCAAGAACTCCTTAAACCACATTGCTGACATCTTCGGATATCGTTGAAGCCCATTTTCGTAGTCTACATAGAACAATCCATATCGTATTCCATATCCACAATTCCACTCACAATTGTCCAATAATGACCATGCAAAATATCCATCTACTTGAACCCCATCCTCACTGAAAAAAAAAGATTTAAATTACATTTTGCTTATAAATCATGCAAAAAAAAAATTCAATTAACATTTTTTGTGAAGAAAATTTAATTATAAATAATAATGATTGAGCTTACTATATAGCTTGGTGAAGGCTACTAATATGTTTCTTATGATAATCTGTTCTCTTCATATCCATCAACTCTTGGATTTTTGGTTTGTTCTTATCGTACGCATCACAATGTCCTGAATAAAAATAAAATTTAATAATTATTTTCAGCATTAGTTTGTGAATATATAAAATTTCAATCGAGATTTATATTTTACCATTTTCAGTGATTATAAATTTAAGGTTTCCATATTTATTCTTGGAATAATTCAAGACTTTTCGTAATCCTTGTGGATAAAACAAGTTCCATTCCACTCCACCCTAAAACATAAGAAAAACAATATAAACTTTAATAAATTATATGCATATAAATTTTATAAAAATAATTTTTGTCGAATAATTAAATCATTCGACAAAAACGATCAATATATAAGAAAAGAAAGAAGAAATTTAGCGTTAATTATTTAAAAAATACCTGTGCACCAATAGCCTTGCCCTCTTTATTTTGTTCTATTTCAGAACAATAAAAAAAAAACCTTGTGAGTCAAGGAAAATAACAAAGCAAACCCTAATATTCATAATAATATTACAATTTAATTTACTTATTCTTTAGATTTGACTGCTTACTTTTCCATTCAACATGTTGGTCAGATCTCCAATTAGGCTTGTCGGGATCTGAGTCAGTGACATTTTTGGCATAAACTGAACTGTAATAATTAATTCCAATAAAGTCAAAAGATCCTTTTAACTTTTTTGATTGACTTTCAGTAAATGATGGTAATCTTTTGCCTACGATTTTCTTCATTACTTCAGGATAATCTCCGTACACTGTTGGATTCATGTGCCTGTAACAAAAAAATGTTGTATTCATTAAATATAGTTTTAAATTATGATAATGATTATGAGTTATACGTACCATCCAAACATAAACTCCATAGCTCGTTCGGCTGCTTCAACTTCTTTGGCACATGTTAAATCATAGGGCTCGTACCATAATGGATTATGCGCCATACCTATCTTACCATCTTTACACTGACCACAAAAATGCATACCAATTCAATATATATAACATCTTTCATTCATAAATTTACGTATAGTCAAATGCTGCATCCGGCCCAAAGAAATTAAGGCCAAATACCCGAATTACTTGGCTACCAAAAAAAAATAAAAATTTACGTATAGTTATGTTAATCAAAACCAGCTCATCAAAAATATAGTAGCAATAACCTAAAATCTATGAATAAATAATACTGAATCTATGAAAAAGAGAGTTTAAGAATTTTTTTCGGTTTAAAAGATTTTAGATTTTAATTTTTGCAGTACCGAAAAGTTTGGAATGGAATAGTAAGATCCATCTATATCCATAATCTAAACACAATAAATATCAAATAGTCACAATATGTAAAAAATGATAAGTCACAATAATTTTTTTTATTACGCCTATAAATTTACCAGATCTAATTTGTAAATATTATTTATTAGACCTGTTTAGTAAATTTTTCTTATCAAAATAAATTTATAATTACGATCTACCTACGAAAAATCATCAAAGAGCCACGGAAAATAATATAAAAACTATGACTGAACCATAAATTTTTAGTTTATCGATTTTAGATAATTAGAGAGATTAGTGATTTATACATTATGGCAATTTCTGAAGGCTTCAACGGCTTCAGCATGAGCCAAGAGTAGATTGTGGCTAACAATATAAACCTCATGACCAGAATTTCCATCTTCAGCTGAATCATTCATGTACTTAGAGGCACGTCCTGGTGCTTTTCTTCCTGCATCATAACCACCAACACTATAGACCCATGGTTCATTTATCGTCAACCATAGCTTCACTCGATCTCCAAATTCCTCAAAGCAAACAGTCGCAAAGTCTCTAAAATCCGATCTACAAAACATCGATAACCATATAATATTACATAAAATGTTAACTTTATAAACAATCTTATGAAGAATATTACTAATGTTTTAGCTTACGCAATGTTTTCACTTAGAAAGCCACCATATTCATCTTCTAAAGCTTGAGGAATATCCCAATGAAACAAAGTCGCAAGTGGTGTAATTCCATTAGCTAAGAGTTCGTCAATGAGATCATTGTAGAATTTGATTCCTTCTTTGTTCACTCCTTTGTTTAGTTTTCCATCTTGTAAATATAAGAAATACATTAGAGATTTTTGGATTTATTATATAAAATTATACACATTTAGTTTTGTTTAATTAGCTTACTAGGTAATATTCGGACCCAAGAGATAGAGAATCTAAAAGCGTCCATGTTTATTTCCTTCATTCTTTGAATATCTTCCTTGTAACGATGATAAAAATCGACTGTCTCGTTGGCATTAGAGTGACAATTTCTTTCTAAAATACATACAAAAATATTCTTAATTATTAACAAATTGTTATAGATTGATGCATAAATCATGATGGAATATTTAGAGAAAAAACCTGGATATTTGCGAACATAATTATCCCACATACTTTCTCCTTTAGAGCCTTCATTCACAGCTCCTTCATACTAATTAATTATATCACCAAAAACAAATAGACTTATAAAAAAATCATATAAAAAATATTCAAAATTTACAAAATTAATCTAGGGTTTTGTGTGTTCGTACTTGATAAGCCGATGAAGCAGTTCCAAAAAGGAAACCTTGAGGGAAATCAGATCGTCCTAATGATTTATTTTTCTCATAACTCTTCTTTCCTCTGTTAAAAAATTGTATAAATATAACATTTTAAAAACTTAAATGTAAAAATAATAATAATACATTGAATTGCATGTTCATAAAATCTATACATATATTATATAGATTTTATTTTAAAGAATTTTTACTTACAGCACTGTCATTATTTGTATATAAGAAGATCTCTGAAGATGAAATTGAATAGGAGAAGCTAGCCCTTTAAAATCTGCAAACACACATATATATAATACGTTAATACTTAATTTACTAAAGTTAATCTTATGAACATAAATCTTATTACAATGTGGAGAAAATAAAAATAATAATTATATACCAGTTTTAATTTGAAACTGGTGATCTTAGTTATGGAAGGTGTTATGAGATATGTGATGGTATTTATAGACCTTGGATTTGGAATGGAATATTCAACAAAACACAAATGTCTTGCATGCATTATTATTATTTTTTTTTTTGAGTCATCATCATATTGTGAAATTTCTTTTCAACGTCAACATTAATTAAGTATGCATTGTTTGGTGAGCCTCATGGTTCACATAATCTATATCTTACTCTTCTATTTTAAAGAGAATGTTGTTCTAAGATTGTTCTTTTTTTTTTTTTTAAATGCCGTTTTAAAATTTTAATACAATTTTCTCATTTAATTTTCAGAATTTCTGTGACTCAAAACCAATATATGTAGGTCACTATAATTTAATTAGTGATATATTAATGCATTTTTTTTATGTGTGAAATATATCAAAATAACTTTCGGAAATACATAATATATAGTAAAAGGTTTAGTATAAAAATTTGGTTAGTAAATATGCAAAATTTTGCGTCTTTTTTTCGGTTAGATGTAAAGTTTGTTAAACCCTATTGTTTTCCTATTAGTTAGAATAAAAATAAAAGAATATAATATGTTGCAAAACAATTTTTATTATGTATGCAAAGTTTGTTACCAATATAGTTATGCTGTAAAGACTATGATTTAATTTATGATATTATGTATGTGGTTATTATCAGTATTTAAATAGGATTAATAGGTAAAATGGATAATTTCTGGAATATATTTAGTAAAATAACCCAAAGTGGATGATCGATTTATATACTAAATCACAAACACACACACATATATATATGCTAAGTTATCGAATTATTTCTGCAATAAGCATACAATTTTTTTTACCAAAATCATATCTGGTTTTCTTATAAACTTTTAACTGAAGACATTTATAGACTACATAAATTTTTTTTGTTTTGCTCAAAACAATTTTCTATGGACATAAAACATAGTAAACGTTACGTACCAGTCAATACTCTATATTGATTCAAACCAGACTTTTCTTGCAGCCAAATCAATACTACAGCCTAAGTGGTAGCCTCTAGTTGTAGTAATTATATGTTTAGTGGTTATGTGAATTACTAATCCTTCAATTTGTCAAATATCTCAGGCTTGTAATTTATTTCTATACATATATTAATTATTTACAAATAACTTTAAGTTTTTATATATTTTTACACCTAAATTTAATAGAATTAATTTTTTTAGTACATTGATCGATCAAATAGATATATATACATATATATATATATATATATATGAAGGCCCTTTATCTAAAAAAAAGAGAGGCTAATATATATAATCAATGTTAATTATTATATAATTGAACGATTATATGTTACTATTGATGACTAAAGTGATATTTTCTTCTGCACATATGCAAAAGTTTCTTATGGTCTTATTCTTCTCAAACTTTGTGTCAAGATCAACTAAATTAGACGATTACATAAAAGATATTGCATTAAATATCAAATATTCGAAATGATATATACATACGAATGTTCGGATTTTTGACCATTGTAAATTAAATACTTTAAACGGATCTGATTCAATAGCGTAAATATAGGGGTCGATTGGTAAAGGTTGTAACTTTTAGTTTTTTGTTTTGAGATTTTAGCTGTAGGGTTTTTGGTTGTATGTTTTTTTTACTGTAGACTTTTTTGATGTAAGAATTTATATTTGTAAAATTTATAAATTTTGACTCTAGGTTTTTGGCTTTCTACAGCCAAAAATATTTTATACATAAAAAATTAGTTTTCCAAAGCAATGAAAGCCAAAAATAAATTTAAAACATGATTGATTCAATTTAAATACTGTGGAAAGATTTTTGCTCTGCAGAACAACCAGAGCCATTACCATTACCAATTTAAATACTGTGATTCACACCCATAGTATGACTTAAGTTTTTCAAAAAATGTGCCACATAAATATACTTGACTTATCTTTGTGTACTATTCTTACTGAAAAAATCCATGTCCACCATTGTTTTATTATGTTATCATCGTTTAAAAGACACCATTAATACTAGAATTCTTTCATTCTAGCGATAGACTTTTTATCTATTAATAAGTTAAAAAACAGAATATAGAGTTATGTTGAATAATCAAAATATCGATATAATATTGGTCGTATCAGTCAAATTTGACCTCATCGCCGTAACTCACATGCCACTATGTCTTAAGCCGACGACCATACTTTATCAACTTTATGATGGTAATTAAAACCTCCTATTGTAATACTAGATTAGAAGGAGTCTAATTACAATATTTATGGTTCAAACTCTTTCTTATTACAGTTTGACAGATTAAAAATATGATTTAGGAAATATATTTTAGGCTATAGATCGAACTATCGGATCATGTCGATTCAATTATATATATATATATATATATATATAGAGGAAGAAGTTAAGTAGATTAAGCAAAGAAACAGTTTGATTTTTATTTCGTTTTTGGCAACAATCAAAGTCATAAAAGTACAATTAATATGAAACTTTTAGAATTTTTTCCTATTTATGTTGTTCTTTTCTGGTTGTCTCGGTCAAAACTCAATTAATCTCTAGGAAACTAGTACTAATGACTAGTCTAACTATAAATTTTCTAATAAGATCTAAAATATAGTTTACATTTTACTCTGAACCAAATTCTACCACCACACTAGTGAAACTATTTTGCAATAACATTACTTTATAGTTTTGTGTGAAAAAGAAATTAAGAAGACAACATTACCTTATATCTCAACGTAAAGTTAAGTAACATGTTATATATACAAGCTTCAACGTCCTAATTTTAAAAGAATTTGTTTATACAAGTTTTCACGTTGCCGGAGTTTGAATATGAATCTTCTTTGAAGCAAGTAACCTTTTTAATTAACTTTTGTGGCTTATGTATGAATAAAGGAGGAACATGCTGACGCTTATCGAGAATGTCAAGCAGACAAGATCCTAATTTGGACTAACTTCCTAAAAATGATATTTCAACTTTACTTTTTTGATTAAATTTGATTTTGCATGATATATATAGATCACGTAATAAACTGAATCTTTTGATAAAATGGTTAAATGCCTTATTTGTTGTCTTTTTTTTCACATCTGTTGATTTACGTGATATTCTTAAAAATTTATGAGATTATAAATTAAATTTTGTTTATCTAATTTTTGACAAAATTAATTAATACAAATAAACTTTAAGAAAAAATTAACAAAAATAAGTTTTGTTGATCCAATTACGTGATATTTTTTAATTGTCAAGTTCTTTTTAATCCGGTAGTTAGAATAATTCAGCTAACAACTTATACATTTATGGTTGATAGATTAAATATGAATTTTAGGGAGTTGGTTTTAGGCTATGAAGAAGACATTGTCGATCTAAATGTTGATAAAAAAAGTTTTAGTTAGAACCAAGTTAGTACGGACATTATAAATTTTAGTTAGAACTAACTGAGATTTAGCTATAAATTGAGTTAGGTTGATCTATTTGTTAACAAAAATAAACTTTAAGAAAAAAATAACACAAAGTTGATCCAATTACATTATATTGAGTTCTTCTCAGTTTGGTGGTTAAGATGATTCAGTTAATAACTCATGCATTTAGGTTTTGATTCTTTCTCTCTACAATTGGTATATTAAATAGGAATTTTAGGGAATATAATTTAAGCTATGGATTAGAATTTATCGAAAAAAAAAGTTTTAATTAGAACAAAGCAAGTACGAGCATTATAAGATTGTTTTTTTTCTGATAAAAAGGCTTGAATAAATCTTTAGACTTTCGTAGATCTCTTTCGTATCTTCCAAGATTACATACTCCAAAAGTCAGTAGTGAGGTAGGTTAACAAAGATTAAGTTTATTTCCCCGAAAAAAATAGAAAAGAAAAGAGGACGTAATTTGTTATTCACTCATCTACATATTCTTGAACATTGTTATGAGGTCAGATATGGTAACTTCACATTCCGTGATACAAAAAACATTGATGTCACAAAGAAAAAAAATCCGATGTCAATATGTAAGTGGCATTTAGCCTAATGGATATGGTAATTTTATTAAAGACAGATTCATTGGTACATTCAAAAATTTTGTTCTAATATGTATATTATGTAGGAATTTGGCTAAGAGGCCGATTATCTGTAGTCTAATATATATTAATATTTATTAGACAAATTTAAAAATTTAAAATTTTACAAATTTTTTTAAAATTTTACAATATATTGACAAAAAAGAATTAAAATTTTTATAATATTTTTTATCAGGTATGGTTCTCAAAAGTTATGTAGTTCTATATAACATTGTTTGAAGTTTTGAGAAAATAAATATTTGTATTGTTTAAGTCTGATCGATCTAACTATTTGGTAAATTTTTTGATGTGAATTAAGTGGAAGCAAAGAAGTTATCAAAACGTTATGGGTACGTTGAGAAATTTTCCACCTATCACATTGGACTAAAATCAGACAGTCAATCTAAAATACTCTTAAAGTAACTGAAAAATGAAGAAGAAGAGTAGTTTAAGTACACCGTTACTTCAAAATTGACCAACCTAGCTCATTTTCGTGGATTTTGGAACTCATGTTTTTTCATATATGAAAATTCTTCATGTGGCACGTTTGCACCTACTTTACTGCTTACATAACAAATAAAATATCAACACATTTGAAACATAAAAATTAATAATAGTAGTAACAGTTTGAAAATTAGTATAACATGTGGGGATTATTTTTGTTTATATAATTAATTTTTAATTTTTGTTGTTTTTTCAATTTGATTTTAGAAAATCGCAGTTGATTCAAATGGTATTATGAATATACTAGTAGAGATATAAAAGAGATAACATGTATATGCATGTCAAGTTCAATTTGGTCTAGATCAAATTTAAACATTAAATTAAAATTTATTGTCTGCTTATAGACCGCATATTTAACAGGTTTTGTTCGCATAGTAACAGTTCAAATGCTAACTCTTTTTGGGGGGTAAAATGTAAAATTTAATGATCAACCAAAATATATACAAGAAAAAATGCTAAGTGAGCTGCCAATATTTCTAAAAGAATAATAGATAATAATCAATAGAATGAGAACCATATCTTAAGAAGACCTTCTATCTTATGGGTGAGAGCTGCAGCAGTCTTCCAATCTTGAGTGTGGATTCTTGAGTTCCTTTCACGCCAAAGAGAGTATATAGTTGTCTGGAACAACATCTTAGCTAGTATCAAGTCTGTACAGTTGTTCACAGGAGCCGGCATAGATAAGAGAGTGTCCGACCAATCAGGAGTGATGGAAGATCAAGAGCTCATTGCCAAGGTCGTGCCAAATTGTGAAGCTATAAAGACATGCAAAGAATAAGTGGTCCCTAGTCTCATCCTGTTCACCGCACAAATAGTTTATTGTTTTCTATTTTACTTTTTCCCTTAAAAAAGGTAGAAAGTATTCAACAAATTTCGTAATTTTTATTGTGTTCAAACAAAACAAGACATTATATATATGCTACTAATTTAAAAAATAGTACACAATATCATCCATATTTATTGTTACAAGAGTGATAACCCAAATTTTTGACTAAACATATTAATGAAACCAAAAACTAAAAAACCGGACAATATAAATAAAATCTATATATAATAAATATCATAAAAATAAAATAATGTTGCGCTTCAAGCGCCGGCAGCATTCTAATGTATATGTATAGTGAAAACTCATCATTTACAGATGAGAATTGTATGTGTCGTCCAAAGGATCGCTCATCAACAAGGTTAACTTGTGATTCCTGTAAGATATATGTAGCTTACCAGAATAGGCCTCACTTATGTTACACTGTTTGGGTGGTATGAAGCTCTCTCACCGTTCAGAGTCCCGCGCTGCCACATGAAACCTCATAAACTAAACAAGGTTCTAGGCTTGTTTGCGGCTATGCTTATCATTTAACATTATTATGTTCCATTTTTTGCAATATTTAAGTACATAAACCTTTGATATGAAACTTTTCATCAACTTTTCGATGAGGGACAGGATGATCAAACGGGACATTTGCTGAGGTGGTGGCTCGCCCATTAGCTCTGATACCATGTAGAATTATGGTCTTCGAACTCAAAATCAATTTGCTACGAGTAGAGAGACCCTTATCTTATATATAATACTCAAATCCCATTCAAATTCCTGATGTGAGATCTTCTCACAGACACTCCATCTCTTTTGTCCATCTCAAGCTTGTGTTGTGTCGATTGTTGTTATAAAGATAGGTTAAGTTAGTTTCTAGTTTGAGGTTTTCTGGTACCTGCATACAGGCACAGACCCTGCAAGAGATATCCGACTGAAAGGGGCTGCCTTAAGCTGCTATGTCAAGTCTTGCCGCCGAAGCTATCATGTTCCATGTGCACGGGAGATGTCCAGATGCCATTGGGATTATGTATGCTTTGCCACATTCTTATCTGATATAATAATTATTCTTACTCAAGTTCCCAGTTTAACTCGAGATTGTGTTCTTTGATACTTGCAGAAAGACTTTCTTCTGCTTTGTCCGGCTCATTCTTCTGCTTTGTTTCTCAACTTAATTTAAAAATATAATAATCCTTAAACCAAATAACTTAATATACCAACCATATCCTATGACAAACTGTCACCTTTCATTAATAATTACATTGACTTGAATTATACTTAAATATGAAAAACTGCCACCTTTCTTGATCAGCGAGTCTTCATCACGTTTCGAGCTCTTGTCATGGTCTGTGAAAATCGCTGATGTCTAAGTACATGTCTCTCCGTGAAATCCCGCCACCTCCTCCTCCAACTCTCCTCCAGCCTCACCTGTGAAGTCACCAGCAAGGCACAATAGTGAGACCTGCTCAGAAATACTAATAAGGAACCCACTGGTAAAGCAAGCAGCTTTGGCTTACCTGCAGCCTATGGCGGGGAGCAAACAGGGGATAGTGGTGGAGCAAAGCCTTTTAGGTAAATTCAAAGAGGTTTGCTGCGTACAAAATTGCGGGTGTTTAGAGTGGTTTGTATCTATGCAGCATGGTTTGTTTTATCATCCTCAAACATAAAAGCTTTGGTAAAATCACCAGCATCATCATTAGAGGTAGAAGAGAATGCCTACCTTTCTTAGTTTACTGGAGACGAGAGTTTGTTTCCACTCAGATGCTCCTAGGATCATATACTCCTAGTTTCCTCGAGTCACTGCAATTACAATTTGAGCAGATACATTCAAAAATATTTGTAACCACTTATGTATTCATAAGAGGCCCATAAACATTGGATATGAAATCTATTGTCTAACTGGAATCTTCCATTATAATCAAGTATTCATAAGATATTCGCTTGCATATCAATTTACTGTGTCAACATAAGTGGCACTATGCAAACTAGCGTACTGTGCAATCAACAAACTAGCGTACTGTGCAATCAACAGAGGGTGTTCAAAGATTTACATCAAAACCAGGGCATCCACCAGATGTACATCTTCCCAAGATTTTCCAGTGAAACTGCGTCGGCAATCAACCGGCGAGCTTGACCTTCTACCGGTAGCGGAACACCAACAACCATGCCCTGCAGCCGAGCTTCAATGCTGCTTATGGCCCGCTGTAATTGCCGTATCATGTCATTGTCTTGAGCAATTAGAAAAGAAAAAAAAAGTTCAAAGAGAAGTAAAAGAAATGATTATGCAAACCTGAGCATGTGGGTTCTGAACTTCTACTCCGCTTGATTTGTGTGATTTTGTCCACTCCACAAGCGGATCATGGATGAAAGTCTCCAAGATGCTCATCAATGTCTCCCTATGTGTTCTCAACACTGTGAGAGTAATTTCACATACCCTCATGAAGATGCCCTCATATCCAGTGATGCCCAAACCATCAATCATGTTCTGTAATTTGGTAACCCAACATACATTATAGTAACATATGACCCCAAAAAAAACCCGAAGATTTTACAGTAGCTTACCTGGGTCAATCTGAATGGCACCAACTCAGGCTTCTCCAGTTGTAAACCCTTGTCAAATAAGCAACTGAAGTCTACATGAACACAATCACCTGATGTGGAATCAAAGAGTATATTTTCTCCATGACGGTCACCAAGTCCAACAGTGTGCCCAACCATGGACCAAACTGCTGTGGTGTGAGCATAAGCTACACGTGACCTAAACCAAGCAGCTGGTTCTGAAAATGTCGTCAAGAACCATTTATGGAAAACCGGAGGGAACATTGGAAGAATCTTGGTCTTCAACATCTCATGCTCCTTTTTAACCGCACACTGATCATAAATTCTTTTAATTTGAGGATTTGTTTTTCGCCGATCAAACATCCCACAGGCTATGTATATATCTTGTAAAATATGGCGCAGTCCCCGTGTATGTGGAACCCACTCCACCAGTCCACAGTCCTCAGTCAGAGGAGCTACTGCAAAGGTGCGGATATATAGCTTCCTTCGCCTGCTTTCAGGATATTTAGAGAGTAAACGATTTATCATTGCAGTAAATTCCATCATCCGAGCATCTTTCCTGAGATCATCTTTGGGCTTGCAGAGGAATGGATACTCGATACCATTGTTTCCCAGCAGAATGATCTAATGAGCATACAAAATATAATTTATAGATAAGGCATATAGCAGGACTTATTCTTGAAGATAAAAGCATATTAGGAGACATAACAGAGATATATACAGAGAGCAGTGCAGTGAATCGTATGCAATGAAGTTGATGCTTTCAATCAGTGAAATAATGGAAAGCATACCTTTTTGGGGCGCTGAAGGGATGAAAGTATCTCCGCTTCATCAGCTATACCAGAAATAGTTGGTAGATCTGAACCAGAAAAGACACTGGAAGAGTGTTGTTCATTGTTGTTCATTTCGAATGCTGGTAGGCTAATGGTAAGAGATTGTTGAATTGGCATGATGATATCCAGCGGCATCATTCTTTTCAAGGCACTAAATTCAGTTGCTATATTGATAACCTTGGATCTTTGTTGTCCTCCATGGAAGCACAGTTTAATTAAATGATCAGTCAAACTAGCAAACTGAATGAACAAATTGTGGCCTCTGTCACTATGGTTAAAACCTTTTCGTGCACCTTGTATGATTTCTGCAGCTGCTTCCCTCCTAGCAGGAACAGTAGATTTTGAAACGGCTGCCATAATCCAGAGCCCTTGCTGAGGAAACTGATGTAGAACAGACGTGATGATTTTTTTAACCATTAGTACTGTATCCCCATTCTGGTGACAGATTCTAGAAACTAACTGAGGCAGCACAGTTAACCATTGATAGGTTGGCAGATCATTTAAGCAGCCCCTCATTAAACTCATAATCTGCAATAAAAAAATCAAAATGATTATAGAAGAAGTATGAGAAGTATCAGATGTAAACAGCTATACAGAAAGAGTCCATAATCACCACCTTCATATGAGTACTTTTCAATTCCTTATTTCCCACTGAACCACTTGTTTGATACATAGTACCAAAGTCAAACCATAGTGTTAACAACCTCGGAAGTGCTTGAAAGAGGTTCTTGTGCCCACTATGAAGTGCCTTCGCATAGAAGTACATTGCCTTAAATAGGTAATCCAACCCTGCTTTCTCAGCACTTGAGTTTGACGAGACAGAACCTCTTTTGCTGCCTGCAGAGTTCAATACAAAGCTCTCTTGTTGACACTTTCTTGCATCAACATATAGTTCATCACAATACTTAGCCAAATGAAAATATCCCTTCTCCCAGGGCAGCAACTCCTTTACTTGAGTGTAAAGATTTAAAACATCTTTCTTTTGTTTTTTCCCAGTGTCTTGGATCCATTTGGAATACAAAAGAAGAGTTTTCGCAACATCTTTTTTTTGACTAAAAGATTGTGTGTCACGGACTGTTGGCTCTGCATTTGTGGGAGCCATCAGTAAGCTATTGATGGAAGAAATTACGGCAGAGTCAACAACTCCCTCAGGCATATTCAGGAGAGACTGTTGTAACTCGATAATGGCACTGTCTGAACGTCTTGTTATCCAAAGCAGTTTAGCCTTTTCCATGTGAACATTAGGTGCACCAGAAGCCTGAGCTTCCAGAATCGCCCTGTGAGCTGTCTCATAATGTCCAGCCAAACGGCAAAGCTTTGCATATTGAAGCCAAAAGTTGCCAACTTGAGAACCAAGCCCAGAGGCACCAAAGACAAGTCTTCGGAAAGCTAAGAGAGGTTCCCTTGTCCACAATGATGACTGAGTAAATCTGAGCCGGCTCTCCCAGTTATGTATAACTTTTGAAAACCCCGGATCACTTGTACTGAATGATTTCTCCAAATATGAATCCCCATTAAGAAGACCCTGGAAGTCCTCTAGCTCCCTTAGCAAGTGCAGTTTGACAACAAAAGGATAAGCTCGTGTATAAGAATCCATGCCTGCAGCAGCTAGAGGGGCAATGAGAGCTTGTTTGGACATTGCTATTCTTTCAGCTACAGAGTACTGATCCTTCTTCATCATTGCTTGGAGAATCTTTGCGACATCTCTGTCAAATGAGGCATTACTGTCTGAGCTACTAAATAGTAAATCTTCTGCATCAGCTCCACCAAGATATTCATCCATCAAGTCCCACTTTCCAAGTCTCCATGCTGCTTGTACACCTTGTGTGCACCACGTTTTCTTGTACTCAGGTACTCTGGAAATTAGTCCGTCAACATGAGTGACCATTGTCTGATGGTGGCACATGTTAAGCAAGCAATTCAGTACATCAGAATGTCTTTGAACTGATGTTGGTTCCATCTGAAGGGCTTGTTCACATGCAGTAAACACTTCTGCCCAGTTACCAGACTTCTTATTTATCAACAACTGGTCTTGCAAACTTAATGATTTGCTTAAACTTGCAAAGCCTGAAAGACCATCAGGCTCATCAAGGCAGCTGTATATTCCCATCAGAGAAGAAACATCCGAATTTTCAAAGATCCCCGTCTTCTCAGCAGCGGGATTAAAGGAGCCTGACTTTCCACGTACATGGGATTCCAGGTACATCAATGACCTGGCATAAGCTTGACACTTGAAAGATGCCTTAGCAAGGGTCACCTTGGGAATAGCAAGCAAAAGTTCTAACACATATTTACATTGTACAAGAAGTTGGTCCTGTTCTGTTGTTGAGGTTGAGACCTGGTCTTTCGATTTGGGTGCTACTTGCCTAGCGCCTGTTGACTCCATAGACGATGAGAGCGCTACTCCCTGCTTCACATCATCAACCCATTGCCCAAGGTTATCAAGAAGCGTGAAAACAGCTTGAACACAAACTTCACTCTGACCAACACCAAAGCTGCTTATCGTCTCTCCACTATTTTCCGATGCAGCAGCATCAAGAACAGAAAGGATCTCTTCTGAAATGCTAAGCCGTGCTGCCTCAGTCCCATGACATAAAACATCCAAAACCAAATATGGTAAGAGATAAGTTGCTGTCTGCATATCGTGACGCACTATGCCTCGGCAAGCAGCAAATATGTTTACACGGGATCCAGTTGCATGTGCTGTCAATTTCTTTATCCAGTAGGATAGCCACCTTCTGAATGACATAGAAGGCCGATATATTGGTCCAGTTGTTCCAGGGTCAGATACAATTGGGAGCTGAAACCTTGACGTCAAGCAGGGAGCTATTAGTTCTTTGACATAGCTTGAGAATCGGTCCCATAGTTTTTTCCCCCTATCCATCACTTCATTATTACTTCCAGATATTCTAGAACCAGATACATTAAGTTTTCCATGCTCCTGCGGTGTAAAAACAACAACACTCCCAGCTAATGATGGCTCACAACCAGCAATCTTTAGTAACTCTTGTATGGCAAGAGCAGCTGAGTCTTGTATGATTGTATCCTGAGCAGCTCTAAAAGCTCTTGCCAAGTGTTTGTGAATGAGCTCAAATATAAGATCATCATCTGAGCATTGGATTTTAAAACGACTGCATGAAGCAACTCTCACTTTGGCAGGGTCAATAGCACCTATTGCTCCAAGACAATCTGCGCAGACTAACTTCAACCTCTGACCCACTGTAGTTCGTGATTCTTCTGCACATCCCTGTAGTAAAGATGTGATCAGAGAGCTCAAGATCTCCATGTCTGAGACAAGTTCACCAGCAATCAGTGCAGCAACATCTTCATTTCTATGAGACAGCAATTTGCTTAGCTCACATGCCACCATGTATCTAACATTTAGGTTCTCATGTCTCATACCATTTACAATATCCCTCAACTGATCCTTCAGACTCATTGATCCACGTGCTTCTTGAATAGCATTATTCAATTCTGCTAAAGAAGGTATGCTAGGTAAGAGGGGAAACTCACATATGTGCTGCTTTAGTATATCTCTATTCTTCAAAACAAGTTCTTCAAGAATTTTCACCACTTCATTCAAATATACTTGGGGACCTTCCTTTTCTCTCTCTAAGAAGGGGATGAGTGCTGCAAAAACCTGAGAAATTACATGCTTTATGCTAGATGGCGATATGGCAGCCAACTTTATTGTAAAAAAATGCAAGACCAAGAGGCCCTCGCTCTGAAGTGCATCTTTGTCGATTGCATGCATAAGGAGAACCATAAGCTTCGGGACATATGTGCTAAGATAATGGCCCATCATCTCAATGAGCAGCTTAATACGCTTCAACGCTTGTTTTTGAATAAGAATATCATCTGCATGTAGCATTTTTCTGTCAATACTGTTAAGGAGTCCAACAAAATGATTCTGTAAGAATCCAGGAAGATCTTCAGCATTTGTCAAAACATTTGAGATCTTCTTTATTGCGTCAGGTAGTCTCTGTAGCCTGCATAAACAAAATCAGAAATCAAACGTCATAGAAAACAACTTAGCACCAGGACGTTCAGTTATCTGTTTAAAATGATGACTGCATATTCTTTTCACGGCTTTAGAAAAACAAACAACCTCTAGTCAGATCTGTTGACATGTAAATGTGAACAAGCAGAAGATAGAACAATACATGCAGAGAGAGATCAAAAGACAAGTACTCCTTCACGATACTTTGTTTTAAAAGCAAAAGGATGGCGTGTTTCCCAACAAATACAACTAAACCGAAGTATTTATCAAAAGAAAAGATTAAGAAAACTTTCACGCTATTTCCAACTATCAATTTCTGCTCAAAAGTACAAAGCTATGCAAGTACATACCGTCTCTCTGTCTCAGGTTTATCAGCAATGTCCACAAAGCATACAAGCTCATCTAAGAGTGCAGGTAATGCAGCAGCAAAAATTTCTTGGTTGTCAGAACCAGTCTGTGAATGATACAACTGCAAAACTGAAAGCAGATTTTTGTCTTCTTCTTGATTCAGAGCAAATGCAAGAACTCTGGGCAGCCAATTGATTATTAGAGGTACCACATCTGTGTCTAATAACTTAGCCAATTCGTTCAAGATATCGGCAGCTTGAGCATTTTCCTGCCAATATACCAAGAGCTTGGGAAGAACAACAGGGACCATTTTTCTCACAAGTTCTTCGGTTTCAACACCCATAACAGCCTCTGCAAATTCTCTTATCACATCTGGACGACTGGTCAGCTTGATAGATAGATTCTTAAACAAGTCATCTTGGATATGAACAGCTCTGGATAGTAGTGTGGCAAATCCCCCTTTCACATGGATGTAGCAGGCCCGATTTATCAACCTCGATGCATTTATTTGAACGATCAGATTCGAATGATCAAGCTGATCAATCAGCAGGAAAAGACAAAACAAGAAGAGCTCACTGGTAACATCAACAGTTACCATAACTTCAGCTGTCGTTTCCAAGAGAGTTTGGATGAAACGAAGATCCTTGGCTGTTGCTAAAGAATGCTCAATCAAATCTAAAAAATTTCTTTCACAACTTTTCTCGATAGCTTCTTCACCAAGAAACAAACAACTCAAAATAGGATGCTGTACGAAGATGCCTATCTGACCACATAATGCTTCCCTTATATCTGTATTTACATGAAGTAAAAGATATTGAAGGCATCTTATCCATTGCGACCTTGTTCTGACCAGAATATCTGAGGCTGTATGGCCAAGAACTCTCCCAATCACTTGTACGCAAGCTAGCTGAGTCTCTTCAGAAGACTCATCATAGAGAAGATTAAAATATAAGGATTGAAGGTTAAGGTAATCATGATGATGATCCATTTTCTTTTTCACCATCTCCGGAGTCTCTAACACTCGGAAATGCTTCTCCTGTTTCCTTTTGATAAATTTATCACACTTTGAACATTGGAACCCTTGAAGCAGACAACTCAGACTTCCATCCTTCTTTATACCTTCATGTAAATACAAATAGCATGCAGCTTTTTCTGAGCCAGTAATACTTGATCCATAAAGACACGACAAGAAGCCAAGAGACTGAGGAATGTTCTTCTTAACCATCAAATGCTCCTCTTTCAACAAATGCCTATGAAAAAAACACAGTTAAGCTATGTCTTTAAAAGCATCTTTAATCGAACTTGTGAGCAAAAATTGCAATATTAACTTGAGTTTATTATGTCATTTTTTCTCATCAACTTACTCCAGCCTTTGGAATATATGAGGAAGAGAATCAAGATCAGAGAAAAGAACTTTGAGCGGCATGGAGATAACAGCTACCGCTCGCACTTGTTCCAAATCATCAGAAAGAGCCAGATTGAAGATTTCAAAATCTCTCCCGTCTCGTGAACCAAGCTTTGTCCATATCCCCACAGATAAGCACTTCGACTTTAATAGAGAGCTGGGCTTCTTAAACAGCATGAAGTGCGTCCAAGGAAGCTTCAGCAAGAATTGTAATGCCTCCAAATCATTCCCTTTACGCGTATATTCATATTGTGAATCTAAATCTGATGAAACAGAGATAGATTAGCAGATGATGGGTACAAAACTGGCGTAGTGAAAAAGATTCACACATTATTTGGCAATGGAAAAGAAAGTCAGACTCATAGACAAAGATAATTACCAGACACAAGCAGCGCATTGTGAATTCCTTCCAAGTAAAGAGATATATCAAATATGATAGGACTTTCAATTTCAACCTATGTACAAACAAATCTTTCAGGGAAAAAAAAACTGTGCAAGAAAACGCTAGTAAACGAACAAGAGTTTCTGGTACCTGCTCAACTATCCAGGGAATCCACGAATACATCTGGTGAAACAAGAGATGAGTCATGTCAGTCCAAGGACAGAAACAAAATGCATTTGTAAGCATGGTAAGTGCCACTAAAGAAATTTCAGTCCGCAACAGACTAGGTCCAGCAGGTGGAGGCTTTAAAGATTCTACAGTTGAAATAAGCATCTCCCGCAGACTGGCAGCTTCTTTTACATCAGTTTCATCGCCAAATTCAGGAGCACAGTAAACCTCTTGTTGAATATCATCACCAACCTTCTGGCGCTTCCTTTTATAGCTACTTCCATCCTTAATATGTCTTTTTTGTCCAACCTTAGTTCCTTCGACGGGTCTAACACTTGCTGCTGATGTATGACTACCATATTTGGTTGTCTCGCCTTGAACACAACCAGATTCAAGAACTACAAGAACTGCTTTGAAACATTCGATCAATTGAAAACAAGGTTCTGAAAGGTGGAGCAGCTGTAGAAGGCAATTTAGATTCCAGATACAAGGAGGACAAGATTTTACAATCCGCACATACGCATTGCCCAGGGAAGCCTACATACATAACACCCAATATAATTTTCCATAAAGTTATTGAAAAGCAACAGTGAAAAGAAAATTAACAGAACTGATCAGAAACTTATTGGAGTGAAGCATGTGTACAGGAAGAATATAATACAAATATACCTTAAGTTCCTCACTCCTTGTTCTCTGTAAAGCATGAGGGAAGACCAACACTAAACTTTCTGCAGTTAGTTTGACAACAGCATCAGAACAGCTGGAATATATTGCCATAAGGCAACGACCAATGGTAGAATCATATATCACATTCCTGTTACAAAAGCCCAGAAATTAAGGTGAAAGTGAAGGTGGAGAACACCTGTACACAGTTAAACAAAAGACTCGTGCTTTGATAAGTGAGAACACACCTGTACACAGGAAGTCCTTCTTGATCTGCACTTAGAAGGAGGATGATTGACTTTATCAAGCCCAAATGAGGGAGGATGTTGAAACTAAGGATTGATCCGACACAAGAAGCAAATTCGAAGCAAGCCTTGCATATAAAATGAGATGTCAGATAAGTGTTTTAAAAATAATCACATCTTCACAAAAAAATGTAAATGCACAAGTGAAACTACTAAACCAATCAGATAAACCAAGTCACCAAATTTAAGAACAAAAAGTAACTCACCATCTGTACATCTACGCTATCACAGCATACTAAAGAAAAAGCAGCCTTAACAAATGATGTATGGATAAGACCCTCGGCATAGAGTGTCCCCTCAGTTACAAATTTGCAGATGAGTTTAAGGATACATGTAGCAAAAGGTTGCCATCGTTTGCCTCCCAATAAGTCCAACACAAGACCGTCGCCATCTTTGGGCTTATTAGTATCTGGCAGATCACAGAAATGACAAGAATCGCCCCAAGTTCTAGAAAATGACATACAGAAACACCTAAACGGAGTGTACGATTCACAGAGTTCCGGTACATTTGATGCAATAAGTTGCATATCTGGACACATACAGAAGGCACGTTAGTAACATTACAAGTTGAAGAATTTTGGAACCATAGTACGTAATATTATCATTTACTGTGTCATTTTTGCAAGCTAGAATCTACAATTATGAAGTTGGTCCTTCTAACATTATTTACTCTCACCTTCAATGACCTGCAAAGCGTCATGGAAGAACATCCGATACGCCTTCCTTGAGTTGGAACGGAGCAACATTAAGAGGGATCCAACAGTTTCAAGTATTACTCCATGTGCAGGACTGCAAATAGTTTTAGAGGAGAAAGCATTAAAGCGAAAATTCTTGGATAATGACACCTATAAACAATTGTCTTCTCCAATATGTAGTTTGCATATTGGTACAAACAAGGAGGTCCTTTTCCTAGAAGTTTTTGCCAGTGTTATTTGAAAATGTACGAGCAATGATAGTATAATAAGCTAGAAACATCAAAATTGATTAGAAGTGGAAATGGCCGAAATAGGGAAGCAGTTTAGAGGTTGTCATGGAAATTGGAATACATAATTGAAGAGGAGAGATGAAGTAGATGGGAATCTCTAGTGAAACAACTTACACAAAATCTGGTTCAGCAAAGAAGGGCATAATACGAGCAATCACAGGGAAAATAGCAGCAGGGTTTCCGTGAAAGAAAACACCTGGAATGGTCCTAGCTGTATGACCAACAAGCTTAAGAACAGCTGTAACTTCCCTTCTGTTGCCTGTCAAAGAAAGAAATAACTACGAATAAGTAGCTAATTCACGAGGAATGGGAACTCAAGTATGAATATCGATAATAGCTTCTGCGAACTCAAGTATGAATATCGATAAACTGGAGTCCAAATAACAATGCTGTGAAAAATCCTAAGTTTACACCAAAACCAACTCCCAGCAAAATTAGAGCTAATGATAACCATCCGGTGAACGAAAAGAAACAAGAGCTCCAGCAATTAATTACCAAGAGAAAGGACAACGTAGGTATTTAAGAGATTGGGGATGACAGTCCGAAATCGAATCTCAAGAGCATCGTCGTCTTTAGAAGAGTGACGGAGGTTGTTGTTTACGGGACTCGAAGTAGATGCGGCGACACGTTCCCGGAGTTCGTGAACCAAGCTGGAGAGATTATGGTCGTTCGCCATATTCACTATCGCAGAAGCGGCCACTCTCCTCCCCAGTCCTCTGATAGGCCCAAAAGAGCTTATTTCAGGAAGAAGAGGGCTATTGACTTATTTAAGACTTAGAAGATTAATTGCAAAATTAGAAATACGCAAGGACTATTTTCTAATTAAAAATACATCTCAGATTAAGTGGGCCTCTTTTTTTGTCAATGCACAGTGGACTTTTTTTTGTCAATGCCAAGTGGGTTTAACATTTTACGTAGAAAATAATTTGCTATATTTAACATCTACTATATAAAAGAAAATATTTTGAAAGATTACCCGTTGACTCAACCTTATTTACTCATAATGCCATTAGAGATTTTATTGAAATAATAGATTTCAAATTTTTTGGAAAGGTTATTGTTGTAATAACCTTAACTGTAATCCTATACATCATACCCTATATAATTATCATGCATTAATCATGAATCTTCCCTATATTTGATACATAATTCATCCGAAATCTTATTATTTAATATTATTATTAGAAAATCTTTAACAAATTCCTATCTTTATGATCAATTGTAAATTTTTTTCCTTAAATAACCATAAAATATCCCAATTATATCTTAATTTTCGGATTTAATTTTAAATATTCTTAAAATCAATTTTTTCCTTAAATAATCATAGAGTATCCTAATTATATCCTAATTTTCGGAATTTAATTTTAAATAATCTTAAAA
>OVBA01003750.1:0-26437 GCA_900406435.1 Lepidium aucheri
CAATGTGTTCAGAGAATTTTTGGACGAGTTCGTGATCATCTTCATAGATGACATTTTGGTGTATTCTAAGTTCTCTGAGGAACATGAGGGCCACTTAAGGACAATTTTGGGAAAACTACGGGAACACATATTGTTTGGCAAGCTAAGAAAGTGTAGCTTTTGGCAAAGAGAAGTAGGATTCTTGGGTCATGTGTTCTCGGACAAAGGAGTGTCCGTGGATCCAGAAAAGATAAAGGCAATCTCGAATTGGCCTAGACCCTCGAACACAACGGAGGTAAAAAATTTTCTTGGATTGGCTGGTTACTATAGACGGTTTGTGAAAGGCTTTGTAAGGATGGCTCAGCCTATGACTCAACTTACAGGGAAGGATGTCCCTTTCATTTGGACCGAGAAATGTGAAGAGAGCTTCACAAAACTCAAGGATATGTTGACTAGTACTCCAGTTTTAGCATTGCTGGAGCCAAACGAACCGTATGTGGTGTACATGGATGCATCATGAATGGGATTGGGCTGCGTGTTGATGCAGCATGGGAATGTGATCGCTTATGCATCACGATAATTGAGGAAACATGAGGTGAATTATCCAACTCATGACTTGGAATTGGCTGCGTTGTTTTTGTCTTAAAGATTTGGTGATCCTATCTTTATGGTGGGAAGGTCCAAGTATTCACGGAGCATAAGAGTTTGAAGTACATCTTCACTCAACCAGATCTGAACTTAAGACAAAGAAGATGGATGAAACTCATAGCTGATTATGACTTGGTCATAGAATACCATCCGGGTAAAGCAAACTTAGTTACAGATGCACTAAGTAGGAAACGTGTGGACATGGACTCCGAAAGGGAGTTAGAATGATTGGTAGACATGATTACAACCTTAAGTTTGTCAGCCTTAACAGTAGAAGAGGAACCCTTAGGCTTGGGGGCTGCGGATCAAGCTGACTTGTTGACTAGAGTCTGGATGGCTCAAGAGAAAGATGAGAACTTGAAAAATTCTGTAGGGAATAATAAGACTGAGTAACAAACTTTGAACAATGGGACTATTTTGGTTAATGGTCATGTGTGTGTTCCAAATGATCAGGGATTAAAGGACAAAATCCTTAAGGAGGCACATAAGTCTAAGTTACCAATCCACCCGGGATCGACAAAGATATACCGTGACTTGAAACGGTACTATCATTGGATAGGAATGAAACGTGATGTGGTTAAGTGGGTATCCGAATGCCCAACTTGCCAATTGGTTAAGGCTGAACACCAAGTTCCTAGTGGACTATTGCAAAGTTTACCTATCCCGGAATGGAAATGGGATATGGTAACAATGGATTTCATGACGGGATTGCCCAAGTGTGATAAAAAGGATTCAATATGGGTGATAGTGGACAGGTTGACAAATTCCGCACACTTTCTTCCAGTCAATAGAACGGATAGGACTGAAAGGTTGGCCGAGATCTATATAAGAGAGATCATTAGGTTGCATGGGGCACCCGCAAGTATTGTCTCAGACAGGTACACTAAGTTTGTTTAACCTTTTTGGAAAGCTCTTCAAGCTAAGTTAGGGACAAAGGTCCACACAAGTACAGCTTATCACCCAAAAACGGATGGACAATCTGAAAGGACAATCCAAACACTCGAGGACTTGTTGCGAGCAAGTGTGATGGATTGGGGAGGTAAGTGGGAGGAACACTTACCTTTGGAGGAATTTGCTTATAATAATAGTTACCACGCTAGTATTGGAATGTTACCATATGAGGCATTGTATGGAAGGCCTTGCCGAACCCCATTATGTTGGACACAAGAGGGGGACCCATTATGTTGGACACAAGAGGGGGAGCGTAGCATCTATGTTGAACCCCATTATATAGGATTGAGTTGCCCATAGAATTGGAATTGTTTCACAATGTGTTCCATGTCTCAATGTTAAAGAAGTGCTTAGGAAGTGGAGAACGAGTTTTTGAGGGAACCCCAAGGAACTTAAGAGAGAACTTGAAAATTGAAGGGAATCCAGTTTGAATCCTAGATAGAAAGATCAAAATGGATCGTAGGAAAAAAACCCGAATGGTGCAAATTGAATGGGATTGTGATGGAGAACTTGAGACTACTTGGGAACCGGAACTTAGAATGAGGGAAAGTTTCCCCAATTTGTTTGACACACAAGATGGTTGGACCATCCACCGTTTAGATTCAAGGACGAATCCTTTGTAGTGGGGGAGAATTGTAATACCCACGTTTGGCCGACCCTAGAACACACAAGGTGCTGTAGATGGATATGGTACGTAGGGGCAAACCGAACATGTCTATTTGGTGTGTTCTAGCCAAGGAAAGGCATTGGAAGCCTAAAGACTGATTAGAATCAGATAAACTAAGGACGGAATTTAGGACAAGAACCTAGGATTTGGACAGAACCTAGTGGTTCGGATAGCATGGTCCGGATCCGACCGCATGGTCGTTCAGACATGATTGGTCCAAGTTCGGACATGAACCTAGGAGGTTCGGACATGTTGTGTCTAGTTTTGGACAAGGTTTAAGGTTTAAGACAAGTTTGGTCTGTGTTTGGACAAGTCTAATCCGTGTTAGGACATGAGGTGTCCATGTTAGGACAAGGGTTATCGTTCGGACAAGAGTTTGTTATGTGTCCGAACGGGTAGCCTCAGGGTAAAACGACCAAAATTGATGTGCTTTAGACCTTGGATTATTTTGAAATGCCTTGAGCCCGGTCCAACTAAAGGAATTAGGGTTAGGGATTAGGTTACCTTAAGGGTTATAAATAGGAGCCTTAATCCAACCTAAAAAGGGAATCCGCACAAGTTGACCTAAAAATAAGAGAATGAGAACTCGAAGGAGGCTGAGAGATATCGATCTAGTTGAGGCAAGGAAAGAGGTCGAATTGAGTTGAAGGTTTTGCTTGTATTGGCAATTCGAACCCCATAGAGCAAAAAGGAACCCGAAAGAGTTTAAGGTAAAGGTGAGTTCGTGACCGTGGGGATTTGACTTAGAATTCGTGATTGGTAATAGGTTAAGTAGAATTTTAGAATAGTTAGGATTGATTGAATGAATGTGAATAGACGGACCATGTGGGTTGATATTCTGATTAAGAACCGTGTGGTTCGCGACCTGTGACTTGCGAACCATTTGTTCAGATCTGTGACTTGTGAACCTTACGGTTCGAATCTGAAATTGTGATTGAAAACGTGTCAGTTCATGACCGTGGGCTAGATTAGACTCTTGATTGGTAATAGGTTGAATGGAACCCTAGAATGGTTAGGTTGAATGATTGATTGTGAATGGAAGGACCATGTGGGTCAAAATTGTGATTGAGAACCGTGTGGTTCATGACCTGTGAATTGTGAACATAGTGCTCGGTTCTGTGACTTGCGAACCTTAGTGTTTGGATTTGTGACATGCGAACCTTAGTGTTCGGATCTGTGACTTGCGAACCTTAGTTTTCGGATCTGTGACTTGTGATATGATATTGATATTGCTCTTGACTTAAAGGTTACTTTGGCTGATCCAGATGTACCCTGGGTAGTTAAACTAATCGATGAGTTAACCCTAATATCGTGATTGTTCTCTGGTTTTATTTGATTTGTTATTGGTTACGTGTTCTGGTTATAGCCTAGTGGGACAGGATGACCGAACCACTAAACAATTCTTTTGCTTATTTAATCTGCATTATTGTAGGTAATGACTCGACCAATGATCGAGAAAGTGGCTAATAGGAGCGAGATCAAGGCGGGACGGAGAGGAGGTGGATTTAGGGATGGGATTTGGAAGTACTTTTTATGTTTCTTAAGTTCGAACTTGATGCTAGTACCGATTTCAATTTGTTATGTTTATCACTTGGAGTTTATGGAACCTTGCACTTAGTTATGATTAAGAATGGAACCGAGTTTTTANTTAAGAATGGAACCGAATTTTTATGAATTGCTTGGGGTGGGGGCGCGAGAAATCCCAGGATGCAAAGATGAATTCGATCTTCGAGTACTACCTAAAGCATAAAGACAAATGTCAATTATCATAGGAAGAAAAGCAAATGACGTAGATACTTTTACGAGTAAAGCATAAATACTAGCAGATGAGGGTGGGATTGACGACTTGTTATCACGAGAATGACTCGATGTGAATACGTCATGTTCCCCTATCTCTACAAAAAGGATTTTGAATAAGAACAGTAAAAGAAATACGAGATGTAACTTATATGAGATAATTAAAGACTGCACAAAATGAGTATATATATACAACATAGCAGGCCGGTATCAGCGAAACCAGTGCTTTTTATATTTTTGTACCAAATATACCTTACCTCCAGGTTATCCAGTTTCTTTTGAATTTGAATCCAGTCATATCTTATAGAAACAAACTCCAAACTCTATTAATAAACTCACAAGTTAAAAGCTAATTTAAACTACATGAGATGGAGGGCTCATGTTGGTACATGGCCCATTCATAGGAATTGAAACAAACTCAACTTAAAGGAAGACAGTCCATCCAAAGCCCAAAGCAAAAGTAGGACAGCGAGCTGGTTCAAACGACGACATTCCTGAGAAGGAAGGAGTCAAAGCTAGGATTAAGGGGAACGGTTCAAGGGAATCTCGGAGCTATAAATTACGACCTGGAACTATAAAATGAAGGAAGAGGGATTGAGCTAGGAACCAATTCTTATCTGTTACGACTCTTTAAGCTTAATAACTCTGTAACCAACTCATTGATAATCAATAAAGATCCAATTCCAGAAACTAGTTTGAGTTTAACTTTAGATTTCTAGTATATCACTGTCAATCCCGAATAGTTGTTTGCGGACATCAACATCTATAAGTTCAATTTCTTATATCCTTCAAAACAAACCAATCTTCATGTTTGATTTTCAAGATCTGTTTGCTGAAGAATTTTGAGTGATTCATAGTCAACTTTCCGAAGATATTATCGACGATTCCCTAAGAGAGGGCCGTGAAGTATGCTGGGCTACACAACAGTATTCAAAAAAAATCAAAAAAAGTTATTATCAACAGAATACCAGAGATCTGGAGATTGGAAGACAAGGTTACTGGTTTGGACCTTGGATTTGGGAGATTTCACTTTAAATTCAAAGATGAGGAGGATATGAAAGAGGTGCTGAATCTTGGTGCGACACACTTTGATGTTTGGATGATCATCTTGGATAGATGCAAGGGACGAGCTCCAAAAGATTATCCTTCAACTCTGTTGCTTTGGGCGAGAATCTCCAATGTGCCAACAGAATTCGCAGCTGAAGTCGTTTTAAAAAAAACTGGGGATAGCTAGGATGTGTGATCAAAAGAGACATCAACAAAGTGAAAGTGTTAGTTGAGGTGAATGTCATGAAAGTGTTGGTCATGAAATCTACGGTAGAGTTTGAAGACGGAGTAAAGAAAATAATGAAGATCAAATACAAGCATCTTCAAGGATACTGCAATTATTTTCACTACATCAATCGTAAAACCTTGAGATGTGAGAGGATGCGAGGAAATAGGACCGAGAAATGGAAAGAGTCAGGTCTGATCGATATAAAAGACCTAATTCAGACAGATACCAAAGCTATAGAGGGGCCCTAAAAATGAGAGACATGATTTCGGTGAGAAAGGAGATAAGACGTCAAGACAACGCACATGAGCCTTACTCTTCCCATCATAACAAGAACAAAATGGAGGTGAGGTATATCCTGAAGACTCAGCCAGACCAGATCATAAGGAAACTTTCATCATCAGAAAAGGAGTTGAAATTGATTGATCAAAATGGTGATGAAAGGGGCAGTTGAGGTGTCAAGAAACAACAAACGTTTACCTGAATCAGAGAACCCAGAAAATAACTTGCAGACTCCAAGAAGAATAACTAAGGATAAAACAATTTCTGTAACGTAATCCTCTTCAAAAAAGGTGAAGCTCCCTTTGTATATCTTCAAAGAGCCAGAGGTGAACTTCGTAAAAGGAGAAGCGGTGAGGACTGAGGAGAAAATAGATGTATAAAAATAAAAAGAAGATAATGAAGGATCACAAGGTGAAAATTATGATCCTATAAAATTTGACCTTCTTTCAGAAAGTCAGTTAATCAATTGGCCAAGGGCCATCTGGAAAAAATTAAGGGCTATGGTAATATTACTGAAGATGAAAAGCAAGAACGACTACAAGCAAAAAAGCGACACGGCTGTGAGGAAGCCTCCTCTTTCGCCTATAAAGAAAGATAAGGTAGAGGAGCCAATGGATAAAAAGAAGACTCCAAAGGCTGCAGGTGGTATCCAAGGTATTACCTCTAAAAATAGAATTTGGTGAATGGTGTCAAAGATGGACAAAGGGAAGAAGGAGAATCAGGCTACGAAGAGATCAGATGACGGACGTGCATCACGTCAGGCGGCTTCTTCAAACTAAAATCTACCTTTTTGGTTTATTTATGATTAAGTTTTTTTCATGGAATTGTCATGGCATAGGATACTGAATTTTCCTAAATTATTTAAAAGATATTTATAAGTAAGCAATGTTTGAGTTTTTACTTTTGATGTAAACAAAGAAAACTGATAATTACATGGAGAAACTATTAGGATATTTCTAGATGGAAAATATGATAACAGTCAAACCAATAGGAGTAAGTGATGGTCTAGCTGTGTTTTTCAAAAATCACTATAATGTCGTTCTAAATTTATGAATACAAGAATATTATAGACATTTCTCTAAGTTTAAGAGGCAAAAAATATTTTGTTACCTTTACTTATGAAGAACCAAACTACCATCTGAATTATCGGGTCATTATGAGAAAAAAGGTGCGAAAATGAGATGTATCAATTCCTTTGTTCCATTTAACACTGCTTAAAAACTACAGTTTTATTGAATTTCCCTGCATTGGCAATACTTTGTCTTGGAGAGGAGTAAGATAAAATGAAGTTATAGAACGTAAACTGAATAAAGCTTTTGGAAACGAAGAAGGGCATACCTTATTTCTGACTTCTGTGACAAAATACTTAAAATTGATATGATCAGATAATGAATCAATTTTGGTGGAACTAAAAAACAATGATCAGAGAGGAAGGCTTTAGCTTCGACAAAAGATAGATTAGGAAACTTGTTTAGACAAAACTATACGGGAAGGGTGGAATCGTTTCGCAAATTTGAGAGGAAATCGTCTGGAACACAGGATTTTGAATTGTATGAGAGACCTATCCAAATGGACCAATAGACAAAATACTACCAGGGAAGGAAAAAGTGGAAAAATTAAAGAATAAACTAGAAGAATTGAAGAATTTGGATTCATGTTCCACTTCAGAAATACAGGAAGTGGCACATGAACTTTTCTTTCCTAATAGAGAGAGGATGCCTAGTGGAAACTAGAAAAGCCAACATAAGTGTCTTTAGAAAGGGGATAAGAATACAAAGTTTTTCCATGCCCAAACAAAATAAAGGAGAGCAAAGAACATATTATATAACTTTACGATGATCAAGGATAGTGGGTAGACCAATAAAAATATATTTAGCTAGAGGCAGTTTTGTATTTTAATGCCTAATTTTTCTTAAACGGGAAAGATATTGATGTTAATTTAGAAGGAATCGAGCCAATTGTTTTAGAAACGAGGAACCAAATACTTCTATAAAAGGCTATAGAGAAAGAGGTGAAGATTGCACTATGGATGATGGATCCTGGTAAAACATCAGGCCCAGATGCGATGACCCCAATATTTTTCCAATAACCATGGGATATTATTAAGGAATACGTAGTGAAAATAGTGAACAACTTTATCGATACAGACACTTTTGATAGGGATTTAAATCTAACAAATATTTGGCGAATCCCAAATATCTCTAGACCAACTAAAGTTGCAGAGTTCAGACCAATTTTTCTATGCAACATAGCATACAAGATCATATCAAAAGTTGCAAGTTTGAGATTGAAAAAGATTATATTCGATCTGGTTTCGGACACGCAATCGAATTTTCTTTAAGGATGATTGATTTCTGATAACATTCTTGTGGCTCAGGAGATATTTCATGTCCTGAAAACTAACATAAAGGTAAAAGGTTAATATATGGCTATCAAGATGGACATAACCAAAACTTATGATAGAATCAAATGGAATTTCCTAAGCCAACTTCTACAAAAGTTGGTTTTCCATGAGAGATGGGTGAAGGGGGTTATGTGTTGTATATCCTCAGTATTCTACTATGTTCTGATTAATGGGGTTTCCAAAGGAAAAATCATATCTCATAGAGGGTTACGTCAAAGCGATACTTTATATCTTTATCTTTTCATTTTGTGCACAGAGGCGCTTATTGTGAAACTAAAACAGGTAGAAACACAAAATCGTATTTACAGGAATTTCAATGGCATAGAAAAGCACATAAGTATCACACCTGTTTTTCTAGACTGTTTTTTTTGCAAGGCAAACCTGTAGAAATCAAACTCAACTATACAAGTTCTCAAAGTGTACAAGACGATTACAGGTTAACAAATTAATTTTTAAAAAAATAATCAGTCGAGAATGGTTAAGAGGTGGATATTGTTCGTAGACACAAAATACGGGAATGCATAGGGATCAAGAATCTAGGAGATATAGGTACTTATTTGGGTTTACCAGAAGACCTTGAGGGGGCAAAAAACAAAAATTTTGCTTTTGTTATGGAAAAGATTTCGGAGAAAATAAACTCATGGTCAGTAAAACTTTCTCTCTAAGGGAGGAAAGGAAATTCTTATCAATCAGTGTTGACGGGGATTCCCTCATATGTAATATCGTGCTATCGGCTCCCAAAGGAAATTACTTCAAAGATTTCGATGGTTATTGCAGACTTCTGGTGGCATAATTTAGGAACTTCCAAAAGGACTCACTGGACTAGATGGACAAAATTTTGTAAGCACAATAATGAATGTGGACTAGAAATTAGGGCTATAAAATAATTTAACACAATAGTTCTAGCTAAACAATTATGGAGAGTTCTTGATCGTCCACACTCTTTATTGGCTAGCATCTTAAAAGGGCGCTATAATTCGGGCTATGGCCCTTTGGAGATGAGGAGGACTGATATGCATGGATTTTAGCTAGTTTTAAGCATCTCTTTTAGTTCATTTTGCATACATATCCATTGTTTTTCATTTTAGATTCTTTTTAGGTTCATTTTCATAGTTTGTATTTACATTGCATACATGTTGCATATAGAGTGATTTCTAAGTACTTTGGGAAAATTTTGAATCATTTTGGAGCAATTATGGACATGAGGGCTAACAAGGACCGAACATGAGGACCAAACATGATCAAAGGAAGCATCTATGGACAATAATCAGCTCAAATTGACTGATCAACTCGACTACACCTGGTCAAGTTTGGAGATTTCAGACACTAGAAGCTGAACTTGACTGAGGGCTTGATCCACACTTGCTTGAGCTGAAGCAATATAAGCTGCTTTTGAAGACTTTTGGGTACACTCAACCAGCTTACTCGACTAACATGTGTTCAAGTGTCATCCATTTGAGTTGCAACCTAAGATTACAAGTTAAACAACACAACTTGACCCCTCTACTCGACCATTCCTGGTCGAGTTTGAAGCTCACGGACGACCTGAAGTGGAACTTGACCTGAAGCTCAACCTGAACCAGCTCGAGTTGGTGGATTGCTGAAGCCATAACACAACTCGGCCACACAATTCGACCTGACTTGGTCGAGTTCTCCAGCCGACTTTCATTTTGTTGACTTTTTTTCTCTGTATTGACTTTCTTTAGGGTTTTATGTAAGGGGTTATAAATACATCTGTAGCCCACAAGCTTATCATCCATGTTTTTCTGCCTCTTGTGTTCTTAAACTTCCACAAAAACTCTCTCTAGCTTTGTATGAAGATTTCTTATAATCTAGTAAGGATTTGAGTTTAATTTCTTTTGCATTCTTCTCATCTTTCTTTGCTCTTTAAGATTTATGCACTTATTTTATTTTCTGGGTTTGTATTCTTGGTGACAAATTATGAGTAGAAAACTAGGGTTCTTGAGGATGGGTTAGACTGGTGTGGAATCTTTGATCTCCTAGGTATCTACGCTTTAGAATTTAATATATCTCTTTAGTTTAGGTTTTATTTATGCTTATTTCAACTTGATCCCTTGAAATCTGATCTTAGATGTTTTTTCACCCACCAAGTGTTTGATAAAATGCATGAATGAACCTAGTTCTTAGATTTGCACATCCTAGCACACGATGGTAGATGTTTATCTTGCTTATTGGTTTAACTTGTTTCTTCATGCCCTCTTGTATGTGGATCACCACGATGGTGGGTTAGGTCGCAGATTGAGTTGAGATTCAGTTACCACTGATCAACTTAAGTATGATTATAGCCATTTCTACCTACTAAGTGCTTGTTGAAATGTCTGATTGAGCCTTGCTTAAAATGATGGTCCTTAGCTCAAGAGATTGTTGTTTAGGACTGTTATTAGGCTATTTTAGGTCCGATCTTAATGCCTCTTAGATTGCAAATCATTGATGATAATCAAATCTGATTGTTTTCGGGGTTGAATTTTATTTCATGAGAATGAATAAGATTGTTGATTCCTTGTCTAGAGATCATCCGTATTAGGTTATCATTGATCATACTCATCAAGAATCCTTTTTTAACTTATTATTATTTGTATTTCCACACTCTGTTTTGCTGATCATGCTCTCATTTATTTCACTCTATTTTTAGCTTGTTCGATTTCACATTTGGCTTGGATTAGAACGATCCCTCATTGTTTGAGTGCTAGTAATCACACTTGTTGGTTCGATACCTCTTATACTTTGATTGCTTGCATAAGAGGATTTGATAGCATTAGGCTGAAAATCTTGTTATCAAATTGGCACCGTTGCCATTAGGGTGATTTTCTATGCTACACTCAGACACTTGGATCTCTTGAGACCAGGTTTTGTTGCTGCTAACTTGTTTTGTTGCTTTTGGTGAAGTTATAGGAACACTCACAGGAACAGCCACGAGGCCAGCCTTCAGTCATGTTTTCTCCAGCACTCGCCAAATCAGCTTGACTCCTGTGAGTTGAGCTCTACTTTCGGAGTTGGTTTTCTGAGGTTCATGCAAACAAGATCAAAAGGAAATCAGAACTTACTCAAAATCTGGACGACATTCATTTGCTTCCACGAGAGCTTAGTGACCAAACGGAAAGGATTCATGCTAACAACACACAAACAGTCGATATGGACCCTAAAACTACTCCTGAGGGATTCACCGATGGTACACCACCTCCTCCAGCTATCACAGCTCAAAAAGTAAGGGCTCAAGCTAGACGCGCAAGGTGTATTGGAGCTGGTGCTGCACCTAATATTCACACTCAGAGGCATGGTATTCTGCTACCAGCCATACCGAATAACAACTTTGAGATCAAAAGTGGTCTAGTTGCTATGGTTCAAGCAAACAAATTCCATGGGTTGCCTTCTGAAGATCCATTGAACCATTTGGATGAATTTAAGAGGCTTTGTTGCTGAACAAGGATCAATGGTGTGAGTGTAGATGCACTTAAGCTGAGACTATTTCCATTCTAACTTGAAGACAAAGCACATCTATAGGAAAAGCACCATCCACCAGGAACAATCACAACTTGGCCTGATTGCAATAGAGTGTTTCTTGCTAAACTCTTCTTAAACTCAAGGACTGCCAATTTGAGGAATCATATATCCGGTTTTGTTCAGAACAATTCCAAGACTTTGGATGAGGAATGGGATCGATACAAATCTTACCTCTCCCAATGCCCACATCATGGTTTCACTATTGAGACCACGCTAAGTAACTTCTATAGAGGAGTTCACCCTAATATTTGGATGCTATTGGACATAGCTAGTCATGGGAACTTTCAGAATCAGGATGTGGATGATGGTAGAGTTTTGGTTGAGAATTTGGCACTTTCATAAGGGCAATATGGTGAAGATTATGATAGGATTGTGCGAAGTTCATCAGACTCGGATCCAATAACAAGGAAGGAGCTGAAGGCTCTACATAAGAAGTTGGATCGGTTGTTGATGGTTCACACCAAGCAAGTCAGCCTTGTCAAGGACAGGCAAATTCAATAAGGGAGGAAGAAAAAGTTGAAGAGGTATGTTTTGTTCAGAATCAGGGTACAAACTAGTCGTGGGTTAACTACAAGCAGAATCCTAACTTGTATTAGAGGAGTACTAATATGGCTAATCCACAAGACCAGGTCTACCCCACTAAGCCTACTCAGCAAAGAGCATGGATCCCTAAGGAACAGTACCAACAAAGTTTTCAACCAGCACCAGCTACACAATAAGCTCCAGCGGCTACTCAGCCTAACCAACTTGAAGTCATGGACTTATTACAGCAGATTCTTCAAGGGCAAACCACACAACAAGCTGAAATTACAAAGAAATTTGCTGAAGTGCACAACAGGATTGATACATCCTACAATGATTTGAATTGCAAGTTCGAAACTCTGAATGCATGGTTGAAATGTGTAGAGAGCCAACAAGCCTCTTCCTCTGTTAAAACAAGTGCCCAGCTACCTGGCAAGGCAGAATCCTAAGGAGTACAACGCTTTGTCTATCATTCTACAAAGCGGTAAAGTGCTACCTACTCGTGCTGAAGTTCAAGAAAACATCAAGGACAGTTTATTCCAAGAAGGGGAGGGTAAAAAAGCTGAAAACTCACCTCCAACTAAAGGCCTTGCGGGTACACCTCACAGTCCACTTTGAACTGAGCCTTCAGGTACTCCAAAATCTTCTGTTGCTAAAGACTTGAGCACACATGTGACTCAAAATTCAGCTAAGCCCAAGGCACATTTTCCTGGACGCCTGAAAAAAGACCAAACTGAGAAGTATAAGGATCTCTTTGACAAGCAAATGAAAGAGACTGAACTGAAGATACCTATTTTGGATGCATTTTCTCTCATACCTCAGTACAAAAGATTCTTGAAAGAGGCTATTAAGGAAAAGGCTTAGGAAGTGGAAGGACTATCTCTTGAGATTCAGGAGTGCAATGCTTACATAGTGCCTATACTACCTCATTAGTGGCGGAGGATAGTGATTAAGAAGTTGGAAGATCCTTGGACCTTCACTTTACCATGCACGTTGGGTCACTTAACCTTCAACAAATGCTTGTGCGATCTAGGAGCTTCGATCAGCCTTATGCCAATGTCTGGTTCAAAAAGGCTTGTATACAGCACTTATAAGCCTTGCAAGCTCTCTTTGATCCTTGCTGATAGATCAACCCAGTTGCCTCAAAATCTTTTAGAGGATTTGCCGATCAGGTACCCATAGACTTTGTGGTGCTTGAACTGGATGAAGAGCCACACGATCCTCTACTGCTTGGAAGGTCATTCTTAGCCTCAGTTGGAACCATGATTGGTGTCAGAAACAGGATCATAGAGCTGAATTTTAGAAAGGACATCAAGATGGAGTTTGATTTGAAGGGTGATTCACAGAGGCCAACTATTGCAGGCCAGAATTTCGTGAACAAGGGAATTGTTGATAAAGGGATTGTTGGGACCAATAAGGAGGGGACTCTGGTTCCTCTCCCTTCACCATACTGATTGGAAGTATGAAGAGTCGAGCTTAAGACTTTAAACAAGCTCACTTGAGAGGAAGTTCCATGAATATCCATTGTATATACTTTTTTAAATACTTTATTACTGTTTTTGTTTTATTTTGCATTCTATTTTCAGGTGCAATGAGCTTACTATAACCTAAGGCAATGTTCTTGACAACAATTAGGTAAGGTTGAACCCTAACAAGCCAAGAACTAATATGCCTCGCACTTGGACCTCCCAAGCAGAATAGACAGACTAAGTATTTTTGGCTAAAAATATACTTGAGTAATCAAGCACTTAAATCTTTTTTGTGGTGATGTATAGAGTGAGTGAGAACATAAGGGGATATATTCTTATAAATTATACTTTGGTCCCCTATTGCTCTCACCCAACTCAATCAAATACATCACCCAAATTCGTAGCTAAATATTCTTTCAAGTTAAGATTCACTTGTTTGCTTGATCCCTCGATATTGATTGATGGATATTAGAATTAGGCCTTGTTTTTCTCATACTAAGTTAACTCTATATATACATGTTTCCTGCTTTTTGATGTCTTTAACATCCAAGAAAGTGATCCAAATGGGTTTGGAATAGTCACTAGGCTATTTATGGCTGAGAATTGGGTTTAAAGTGAACAGTGAACAGTACTCAAAGCCTGATCTGCAAGTGGCCCATGAGAGGCAAGCCCCATTAAAGGCTTCTAAAAGGTGTGGTCAACTTAACTCCACCATGGTTAGCAAATGGGACCGGCGAGGCTGACCAAAGTTAAGTTAACTCCACCTTGGTTTGCAAGTGGTTCAATGTGAGTTAAAGATCTGACGGCCAGTTTGATCCGATTTGAATTCAAGAGCCAAAATTTGGTAAGACATGCGAGGGAGAGTCACGAGGCGAGTAAAAGATTGTCTTTAAGTCAAATTTTTGTCTCCCAATCAATGCAACTTGCTCCCCACACCCTAGCTCTTTTTTCCTCTATAAATACACCCTGAACCTCATAATCCCTCCACATAAAACATCAGCACTTCCTCTCACTAAAAACTTTTTCTCTCTAGACTTGATAACTCTCAGAAGAAGAAGCACCCCTCGCAGAACAACCGCAAGTAGAAGCTGCGGGGACTGAGTCAAACTGACCAGATTCTAGACTTTTCGACTTTTGAAGACTCCACTTGCAGAACAACCGCAAGGAGTTTTCGTGAGGATGCTATTCTAATGGTCATAGAAAGGGTTTCTAGGTTTGATTTTCTTCATACAACCATGTCTTTTCAATCTCTTGCAGGTAAACACACCGAAGTGATCCCGTGAAGGGCCAAGGACAATGCTTGGGAAAGGAAAAATCATGATGATGATTCAAAGCCAAAACACTTGCCTCCTAAGCTAAACCCGAGGAGAAGCAGTCTAAGTAGTCAGAGGTTATATTGAATTCGGATAGTGATGATGAAGAATCTGCCTTGGAACGAGTTGAAAGAAGCTCTGCTGTAAGTACTTTCTCACCTACTCATTGGAGGTTGAGAACTGGATGTCTGGTGGATTCTCTTAGAGATTTCTTACAAAGAGAGCAGAATAGAAAGCCAATATATGGATCGAGTGAATGGGGCTTAAGTGAGACGCAAGGAGCAAGGACTTCTGCACTAGGGATAGATAAAGGTAGAAGGATAGCCTCACCTTCTAATGATCAAGCTGACTGTTCAGGGGATGATGAGGCTAGAGAAGAGTCGGACACAAAGTATTTCAAGAATACTAGAACCCTAATGGGAGAAGGCTAAATTGAGGGGAAGCAAGGATGGCCTTCGAGGTTAATTAGGTAGAAAAGCGAGGGAATGCTGCAAGAAAGACAGCTACGCCTAAAAAGGCTTATGAAGTGTTGAAGATAATGGGTGTAAAAGGGACTATCTACACACATACAAAAACGATGGACAGGTTAGGCATCACCAGGGACGTGAACATGTTGTTCGAGGCTTTGGGCTTATCACGTTTCATGGGTTTGGGGTTATCATGTTTCATGTATCATGTCTCCAGCACCTATAAGGAGGAGACTTTGTAGTTTCTAGCCACTATGGACTTTTGAGAGTATGTCACCAAGGTCCCAGCACTAATGGAGAGGGATGGAGCTGGATACATCACCTTCAAGGTCCATAACAAGAACTACAAGTTCACTTTAAGGCAGATGGCTGAGTTGTTTGGTTTTTGTTTTGGAGCAGTGGTATACCCAAGCATAGATGAGGATGAACACGATGAAGTTTGGAATATGATCAGTGGAGCCGAGAAGTTTAATCCATCGAGGAGCAAAGGGAGCTAGATAATGAGCCCCTCCCTCAACTATGCAATGAGTGATGTGGCAAACTTCCTCTATGCGAGACCAACTACTGCACCAATCAACCTGGGGGAGATGCAGCTAGTAGTCATGGATTTGAAGGATAATGTAGGCAAGACGCCAAGTGTAAGGACGATTATGGGAGATGATGAGAATTCTGGGATGGCGTTTGTTCTGGCTAAACACCTTACTACATATAGAACAAGGGCAATGACTCAAGCTGAGAGAGGCTGCCTAAAACCAATTCTAATTGGCGGAGTAGTGACAAGGATCATGGAGGCTTGTGGAGTAAACATTGATAGGTAAGTTTGGATTGAGCCAAGGTTTATGACTGTCTCATATCTAAAAAGGGTGGATATCCTAAATAAGGAGGAAATAAATGGTCAGCTTGTCTAGAAGTTCAGTCATCCGGATAAGGTGAATGCGAAGATCACTCTCCCCTGTCCAGAATTCACTACATTTGGGGTGAGAAGCAATGTCGAGGTCATTCATCCGCTTAATGCTTTGGTCAATAACCAAACTCAACCTCAAGCTCCTCAAGCTGTACAAGAAGAAAACGAAGAGGAGATAGACCCTGAGGTACTTCTTTGAAGAATACAATGCGCCAAAACAGAGAGTTGCAACCCGTGAAACTCAAAAGCATATAGGAAAGCTCCAAAAGCTTGGGAAGTGGCTGGTTAAAAAGGTTAAGGGGCTGACCAAAGAGAAGCAGGAATGGAAGAGGGAACGACAGAAGTTGAGCAGGGAAGTGGATGCTTTGAAAGCAAGTATTGGTGGAGAGACATCTCAGCTTCGCCTCGAAGGTGTCATTCAGTTTCAGCCCAAGCTGCTCATGCGCCTTGCCCTGAACCATCAAGACACTCCTCAGCTAATTGGTCGCTGGTATACAGAAAAGGGAACCTCGAGTCCACTGGATCGCTCGTATATATAAAAGGAGAGACAAATTGGGTAGAAGGCATCACTCCAGTGCCCACTTTGATGAGCAGAGCTGCGAGTCCAGCCAGTGCGGGCCAGAAACAGGAGCCTTGCAAGGACCCCTCGCAGGTACTACCTTCGAGGACAACACAGACGTGCCTCTACACATCGTACCAGTGGAAGAAAGAGCTCCAGTGAGCTATCCTGGCCCATACAACTACACCCTTGAGGATATGAACACCGCACACCTTTTTGACTTCTAAAAGGTACCACACTCCAACTTCACACTGTAAATACCATTGCATCTTTAATTGCTTTTGCTTGCTGTTTTTCAAGAATTTTCCTTCAGATTTTTGTCCACACAAGGGACTGTGTGATTTCTGTTTGGGGAAGTGTTCTAGAGTGCATTTGGCTATGTTTTCTTTGTTCTTATTTTCTTTTCTCATCGTAGAACATGCATTCACCTAAGTTTTAGCATAATTCAGCATCATGCATTCATATAAGGCATAGAAAACACAAAAAAAAAATCAAAAAAAAACTTTTCATGTAGTTGCATATCATATAGGATTGAGTCTAGATGCATAGGGAATTACGAGGATGATAGCCGCTTAGACTTGCTGATTGACATGCTAAATTCAAGGCCTAGTTTCTAGGTTATTTGTTGCATTCCATGATTGTTCTGAAAAAAAAAAGACTTAACCATGTTAGAAATGTTTAGCACAAGTCTCACGCCGTGATTGAACATGCTTTTATTTGACGCATATCCTCATTAAGTGATAACCATAATTCTGATCTTTAATTATCATTTCTATGCATCAACTCTAAATTTGTGGAATACTTAGAATACTTGGATTTTCTTTTCCCTTCATGCATATGCCTTGCTAATCCAAGTAGAATCCCATCATGCTACATTATAACCTCCTTTCGAGCCATGCTATGTTTGATGTGTGATTGTAAGTTCTCTTTTTGGTCTAAACTTGGCATAAAGTGTTAGGTAAGAGCCGACAAATTCATACCTTCATGTAGCTTCTTGTTCACAACTAGGCATATAAATCGGACTGGCCTGCGTCCAACAGACCCACATCTACAGGTTTTAATATTTTTAATAGACCGCAACGGGCCAGCTCGTTTAAACTGCGAACAATATATTAGTGTCTAGGCCTGGTCCGTTAAACATAGCGGATTAATGGGCCAGCTCCCAGGAGTAGTTGATAGCATCAAACCCGTAACCCCTATGTAAGATGAATTTAATACAACCACTGAGACACAAACTATTTATTGAAACTTCAATTTATAATAATAAATATAAATCAAATTCAGTGTTTTTTCTTAATACTTGCTTTGCAAGTGGTCTTTACTCCAGTGGCTAGTGGTAAGTTCAGTAAAGGCAGACGCACATGCACAACTAGAATCGAGTGCCACCGCCTACGATATTTATGTAGGAATTTAGCTAATGGGTCGGCCTTTGTGGCTCATATTGATATTACCGTTGAAAAAAAATTGTTTGCTTTTAACCCTACGATTCAACTCATGCAAACATCAAACTAAAACCTTTGAATAAAACCCCCAATTTAATAAAATTCCAGTTCAATAGGTTTTCGTAAACTATAATTTTTTTATAAATTTAAAATGACGTCAACCAAACATACTACAATGTCTTTAGAATACTCCAAGCTTAATTAGAAAAATTCAAAACTTAAAGATATACTATGCAAAACTAATCTCAGCACAAAAATAGGACTTGTTATTAAGTTTTCTATTAAGTCTTCAGAAAACTTGTTAGCAAAACCTATATATATTAACCAAATAATGTATAATATCAATAATAAACATCGAATCCTTTAGCAAACAAAATATAAGTAAATCTAAGGTTCGATGATGAGGTTGAAGGCAATTCAAACTCCTCCAAGAATGCTAGTATAAGTGTATAACTCTGTTTGACCATCCAAATCCAGTCTGCAATTTTAATTGAAAGGTAAATAAAGTCGGACATCTTATTAAAAAAATTGCAAGTTATCCATATAAACTCATGAAATCAGAAGAAAGCTTTGAAAAACGAATGTTTACTTGTGACATATATTCTCAATCAACACCATATTCACCCATCTCTCTCTGTACTTGTAACTTTGAGCTTCTCATGAATAGTCTGACTAGTTTTGTAAACAAGATTGTTGCTTCTGATCCACCTCCTTGTAATCTCATGTGCAATCTCTTTAGCTTCCATTTAACTTGATCTCGCCAGCCCTGTAATGATCATATCTTGTTGTGATGCACAACCTTTCGGTGAATCCCTGTTTCAATGTAATCAGATCTTAAGATACAAGAAGCTTGATGAATGAAATATATTTCATGTTTCTCTAAATGAAACAAACACGAACCACATATTTCATTTTATCATGGTTGTCTCAAGTTTGTCAAAGAGGTCAAGCTTCCATGGAGACCAATCAGTCCTAAGTTATTAAGATCTTCACAACTTTCTTGACCAAATATTCATCATAATATAAGATTAAATGTTCCATATACAGTCAAATCATGTGTACAAGTAACGTAGGTTCATATAAGTATAAATGGGTTTGACCTTAATAGAAGGAACTAATTTAGATTGGAGCAAAGATTGATATTGGTGTTTTGGATCTTGGCTTTCCATATCTCGGATACAAATGCAATCTCAAAAAAATTGAAGTCCGAAGACAAAAACACATTCTTAAATACATTGAAATCTGAAGACACAAACGCATTCCTAAATTGCTTTCTCATCAAAAATACTACTAACATTCAAAATTGTAACTAAAGATTATGTAACCTGTATCACCATTTTAGGAAAGACAGTAATCCTATTCTTCGTTTCCCAGGTCAACATAAAAAGGTTTGCAAGCACCCAAGCTAGTGAAACATACAACATAAGTTTTTTTCACAAAAAATTAACCTAACTTTCCAAGAAACTGATAACTTTTGGTGGCTATGGAGGAGAGAGACAGAGGATGAAGAAAGATAAGAGATGAATTAGGATACAAATCAGAAGTTTGACATACATATCGAGACAAGTGTGAAGATTGGGATGAGATCTTCGCCTAATGATTTCAGAATGCTTCGATCGACTGATTCCTGCAAATTTCAGCTCTCATAGATTAGATTCGAGGAAGACGCAATAGGTTCAAAAGAGATCTTCTGATTGTGTGGATAACTCGCAAATCCGCCAACCCGTGATGGGTTATGCCCGTCTGATCCGTTGTCCATGCCGGGTCAACCAGCGAGACCCACAATTTAATGGACATATACTCTAGCATCCAAGCCCACGTCCAAGAGAGCCTAAAAAGGCCAGGGCCGCGGGTTTAAATCCCGTTTGATATCCCTATTCACAATGTTTGGACCAGACTAGGATTAGGTGGTTTCGTTTGCGTATGGGATTGCTTGTGTTTAAGCAGAAAAATAGAATGAAGGAAAGAACCGGTGAAAGTCTAAAGACCTAGGGGAAGAAGGGACGAATTCATATGCTAAGTCTAGTAAAAAAATTTGGAAAAGCTAAATGTGAATAAGGTTCTAAGAATAGAAAAGGGGGAAATAGACCAAAAGTTTAAATTCCTTAAGAAATAGATGAAAAGAACCAGAGTTGTAATGTATACAACCCAAAACCGCTAGAGTAATCTAAGAAAACACTCTCCCTAGACAATGAACAGAAAAGCTTGAAGAAAGGAAAAATGATCTTATGGGCACAAAAATAAAAACGCCTTTAGTGAATGGATAGAGTAGGATCATATTCTGGCTAGATTGGCTATGTTGAGATAAATTCTGGGCATATGGGTAGATGGAGTCATGACTTTGTATGCGCATGTTGGTTCTAACCATAAGCATTATGCTAAAGCTTAGACCATTTGTGAGTGATCCTTTGTACTATGATTGACCAGTTACTTATAGAGATCACTTTTACCTCTTATAGAGAGAACTTTAATCGTCAAAAGAAAGAAAGTTTGACCAAAAAAAGGTACTTTCAATTCTATTTTTGCCATTTTGTGTAGTTTCTTTTGCTCTTTCTATTTATGCATTTTATTTCCATTTTTTGTGTTTATGCATTTTACCATGAAATCGGAGCAAATCTATTAGGGTTCTTAAGGGTGGGGTAGATTAGGGTAGATCCAAAGGCTTCCAAGCTTGCTTAAGGTTATTTATGCATAGATCTCTTCGAGTTAGGTTGTTCTTAATGTCTATTTCTTTCTGATCAACTGAAGCATGATTATAGCCATTTCTACCTACTAAGTGTTTGTTGAATTGTCTGGCTGAGCCTTGCTTAAAATGATGGTCCTTAGCTCAAGATATTGTTTTCTAGGACTGTTATTAGGCTGTTTTAGGTCCGATCTTAATGCCCCTTAGATTGCAAATCATTAATGAGAATCAAATCTGATTGTTTTCTGGGTTGAGTTTCATTACATGAGAATGAATGAGATTGTTGATTCATTTTCTAGAGATCATCCCTATTAGGTTGTTAAGCAAGCTATGGATCCTTTGGCAAAGTTCTGATCATTGATCCTAATCCTCATGAACCCCTCTTTAGATTATTATTATTATTTGCATTTCTGCACTATGTTTTGCTGCTCATACTCTGTTTTATTTCACTCTGTTTTTAGGTTGTTCTGTTTTATTTTTAGTTCTTATTTGATGATTGTGACAGAATCTTGATATTACATTTGGCTTGGATTAGGACGATCCCTCATTGTTTGAGTGCTAGTAATCACGCATATTGGTTTGATACCTCTTATACTACAACTGATTGCTTGTATAAGAGGGTTTGATAGCATTAGGCTAAAAAGTCTTGTTATCAAGGCGGCATATCCCAATATCTTTCTCTTTGTTACTAAAATACGTTTTCATTGCTGAAAAGCGGAATATTTTAAAATGAGCCACTAGGTCCAAATTTCCCTCATTGGTCGGAACTTTATTTTTCCCACTTCTCTGATATGAGTACTAGAGATTCAGTTTGTAAATGGGGTATGTCATGTGAGTTCTATGACTCGTTGAATATCAAGTGCTACCATCGTAGCTTGATGAATCTGGGATTTCATTTCCACGTCCTCGACATGTTGAGCTACTAACATCTCCCTTATTTCTTCCATTTCTTTTTCTATTTGTTGTTGGTTGCTATGTTTCTACTTTGATGGATTCGCTATGACAGTGCAATTGCGCTGTTGTTTTTATGTTGGTTTATGTTTATCGCAACAAATCATTGACCCTGATTCCAAAAATTTTGGAGTAACGGCGGTAAGATTGCTTGCAGTTCATTAAACCTTTGTTCTTGATATTCTAGCCTGGTTAGTATTTGGGTTGTTCTTTGATTGTTTTGTTTGATAAGGTCGACTATTAATTGTTTTAGTTTGTTAATGGCTTATCCACGGTAGGACGTTATGCTTTGGGCAGTGGGACTTGGTGGAATCGGCGAGGCCTATTGTACCAGGACGTAAGACATGGATGTGACATCATCTACATTATGGTCACCAGGCAACAGATCATTCTCAGGTTCTTGATTTTGTGACAAATCCATTCCCCTTTTCTAGCTCGATTGACCTAGATTTCAGACTCCGAACCCACGGTGGGTGCCAAAAAGTTGATGTAAGAGACCAGCTATTCGGGACTGAAAATGATATACTAGAAATCTAAAGTTAAAGTCAAACTAGTTTCTGGAATTTGATCTTTATTGATTATCAATGACTTGGTTATAGAGCGATTAAGCTAAAACAGTCGTAAGAGATAAAAATTGGTCCCCTGCTCGGTCCCTCTTCCTTCATTTTATAGTTCCAAGTCGTATTTTCTAGCTTCGAGATTCCCTTTAAATGTTCTCCTGAATCCTAGCATTGACTCCTTCCTTCTCGGAAATGTCGTCGTTTGAACCAGCTTACTGACCTACTTTTGCTTTGAGCTTTAGATAGGGTCGTCTAACATTAAGTAGAGCTTGGTCCGATTCCTATGAATAGGCCATGTACGAACAGTAGAGATAATTTCTTCCAGTTTAGATATGGCTTCACAGACCCTTTGATTTTTAGATTTAACAAAACTACCCAACGTAGATAGAGTCTTATGGATAGAACCTCAACTGAGTCCTCTCCCGTGAGAGAGAACCCTAATAACACCTGCAATCTTGAGTAATTGGTCGGAATTGATCTTTTTTGTTCCTCCATTTTGCCATAATCTTTCAAATCACCTTAATCTTGGATGTATTGATCTTCTCCGAAATCATCTAAAATGCTGGGAAAAATCCATGGAGAACTTCTATTTTCGTGCAAGTGGCATTTAGTCTAATGGCAGGTGGTAAATCCACTAACGGCAGGCGCACTTGCACATCCAGGGATCGAGTCCTACCGCTTACATTATGTAGGAACTTGGCTAATGGGCCGGACAGTTGTGGTCCAATGTTGACAAAAAAAGAACTCCTAAATTTCGTCATCAACAACTGTCAAAACCCTAGAAACCTTCAGATACCTGCGGTGAAGGATCTCAGAAGCCTTTGGTGAGATTTGTTCTTCAGCCCAAATACTTACGTCTGATCTCTCTTCCTTCACAACCGTATGGTTAAGTTGTGTTTCTTGGTTTTCAACTATGTTTTTGGTTACGATCTTTTTGGAGTAGTTTATGTTTGAATTGAAGATACTATTGGCTGTTTTTAACAAAGATTTTTCATTTTGCTAGGTTTCTTGGTTTTTCGTGCTAGATCAAGCTTTCCACATTTTTGGTTATGTGATTGTATCCTTTAAATTATATATTTTATTGTACTTATTGGATTATATCTTTCTCTTTTTTCTATCATTTGAATTTTGATTATTATAACAAAAAGGAATACAAAATCCAAATATATATAAGCTGATGAGTTAAGAGATTTAGGGGCCGATTGCTAAATGCTATAGCTTTTAGATTTTTGTTGTAAGATTTCAGCTGTAGGATTTTTGGCTGTAGACTTTTTTGTTGTATTTTTTTTTGCTGTAGACTTTTGCTGTATGAATTTATATTTGTAAAGTTCATAAATTTTGGCTCTAGATTTTTGGTTTTCTACAGCCAAAAACATTCCATAAATAAAAAATTGGCTTTCCAGAGCAATGAAAGCCAAAAAAATAAATTTAAAGCATGATTGGTTTAATTTAAATGCCGTGGAAAGATTTTTGCTCTACAGAGCAACCAGAGCCATTAGCAATCACACCCTTAAACATATGAAAAGCTAAAAATAAGACATTAGAGAAGACTTCCCCAAAAAATACCCCAGACCTAAAAATCGAAGCCTCCACAATAAACAACCGAATCAACATGGACGACGAATTCTTCTATAGCCCGTAAGGTGTACCTCAAAACTAGAGAACAAACATTTTTTACTGGTAGAAGGATCCTACAATATATATTGGAAAGGACAAAGTCAAAAACTCACTCCCATATGGGCTATGAAGACCAGGACTTTGCCTAGAAACAAACCAATATAAGACCAGACCTTGACCAGAGTCTTGGGTAGAGACAAGGAGTGAAATGATCAAAGGCTGGAGTATACAAAGATTAGATGAGATCTACATCATATCAAACTGGACTAGATAATATAAAGATCAACGAGAGGGGGATAGACCAACTAATCTAGACTTAATCACCTTGATTAAACCTAAATCATAGCAACCTATACCACTAAAATACACCTAAACAGGGGGAAGACCACGTTAAAATATAAAGGGGGGATGAGATACAAGCTCACCGAGAAAAGGGAACCAACCGGCCCTCAGGACCAAAGTCTGACAAGAGACCCCACTAAGACCGGGAAAGATATATGCAAAAAATCACCTCTATCCATGAGCTTGAGGAAAACCTGAATGAGAAGAGGAGAAGATGAACCCCAAATGAACCGGTGGCCAGGACGCGACTAAGAGGACCACAGAAACCATCGAAGGCTTCTTCACCGATGGCAAGACTTCAAAGCTCTCCCAACTTACATTGACATGACAAAAATCAAAACTACCACAGATCTTAAACAAAACAAAGCTCTTATGGCATGTACAAGATGTAGGGAGTGAGCGCCGGTGCTATCGGAGTCATCAACCACCGACTTCAGCAATGAGCTATGGCTGCTAGGTCAAAGAGTCGAAATCTTTGTTCTCTCTCTTTGAAGACACGCTCGGTTATATCTTGTTTATTCTTATATTTGTAATATTCTTGTTTACTAAATCCTTGTGGTGATATTAGCACAATCAGATTTATTGCGTTAGAGAGGTTATGTGTTACAAAGAGGGTTTAGAATTTTCAAATGAGACTAGAGTAATATAGAGTTTTGGTCGACAGAGAATGTCTTTTGTCGGGCTTGATCTCTTCCTTTTATAGATGGAGGAACTAGACTCTTCCCGCGTGTAGTGTGTTTCACCTGTCGAAGACCTAAGTGTCCTCCTTGTCAAACTGACGCCATGATTGCTTTATGCTCGTAGCTCGACGCCCTAAAATTTTTTATCCTGACAAGCAGTGTTTCTTCAGCTCGGAAAGTCCATGGGTGGTTGAACCACCTTGTGGCTTATTTAATCAGGCGGCTCAGCAAATATTTGAATGGTTAAACCACCCTGCTATGTATTTAAAGCGTAGTAGTCCTGCTGTAATGGGCTTGGACCGTGGCCCAAGTTGATGCGGAACAAAGACATGCTTCTATTGCAATGCAAATTAGATCAAGACCGACGTGGGTTTGTTGAGATGATGGGTCAAAAGAAAGGGTGTGAGACCCAAACTCCCACACTAAGTAAGACCCTATAACAAAAGAAATGTTGGAAGAACCTTGCATGAATTATCAAGTGGTCTTTATATAAGGGGTACAACGACTAAAACAATATTTGTAAAGCAAACATGAGATTAGATACAATTCTTAGGAGAAACTACATATGTACAAGTAAAGTAAACATTAATCATCAAGTGACTGAAAGAACCAGAAGGAGATGAAAAAAAGTGTGAGCAGAAGATAGAATCCAAGACCAAAGCTGTCTGAATCTGTGGAAATGGTTGAGGTAGAAGATGGTGAAAGAAGAACAGATGGGAGCCATGGAGAGATCCAAGAAGAAGACAAGACATGGAGAAACAGAAGAAGAAGTAACAGAAGGAATCCGACAATGAATGTTCCAGTTTGTAAGATTGGTAATACATAATCCTCCACTAGTGAGAGAAGGAATGAGCCGTAGAGAACCCATCCTAAGAGAAGCACAAGAACAAGTGGAACTATTGGCGATGGCCCTTTAGTCTCCATAGTTCTTCTTTCTCTTAAGTCAAGTTGATGTTTAATGAAGATGCGATCGCAATGTTCACTTCTGATTAAGTTTTTAAATAGTTGATTTGGTTTGGATTTTTGCGGTTAGATAACCTAACTAGCACAAAGTTCATTTAAATATTGAAATAAAGTAAATTGTTTATCGTTCTTGATGAATGGGTTTACAAATTCAGTTTAAGTTTAATATAATTCACGATTTGATTCACAATATAATGGATCGTTGTATTCAGTAACTTCCAAATGTGTTCTTCAATAAACCCTTTGTAAAAGTTTATTAGTTTTTGGGTGATTTACTCAAATAGTATGGAATTATAGGTAAATGACTCAAATAGTGTGGAATTATCATTAATTACTCAAATACTCTTTTTTTTTTTTTAATTGTCATTTTGCCCTTTTCGGATTTGTAAACAAAAATATTTACGAAAATGCCATTAATGAAAAGTGTCACGTCAGCACGAAA
>OVBA01003751.1:4191-26435 GCA_900406435.1 Lepidium aucheri
TGTTAGTAGTCAACTCGAGTTTGTTTGCCACGAGAGTGGATTCATTGTTATCGTTCTCGCTGTCTAGAGATTAGCTTTACTGCGTGTTGTCAAGCGCCTAGTTGGTTTAAGAGTCACACTGATCCATGAAGCTCACCCCTCAGGAACCTGTTTTCTTATCTGGTGTTAAATCCACTCTTTACATTGTTGCTTATTGCTTTGTTTTAATTTCTTTGTTATTGCTAATTGATTTGTTCATTTTTACTTTTGAGTGCGATCTAGGTTGTTAGACAAACCAAACTTTGATTGGCTTGAATTAGAATAGTTTACTCTATTCTGAGTGTTAACTACATTCCCACTTGGATTGACACCTATTATACTACACCGACACACTAGTGTAATATGATTTGAAAAACACCATAAAAATTTGTTATCAGTGTTGTACTTGAGGTAAAGCTTGAGTCACATCATGAAAGGATATTGAATAATATGTATCGTCAATGCTACATCTTGATCCTCACACAAAACATTATGAACTAAAACTTCAGTGAATTCTGTATCTGAAAAGTGCTACAATTCAACTTCGTGATTTATTTGTAGATACAAAGACGGTGATTAAGTCACGTGTCCATGCCGAAAATGTTTCGGCTAGAATTAAAACACCATAAGAACATCACATAGCAGATAGTACATTAGAGTCTAAGAGTCCGATTGAAGCATGGTAGACATGTGGGGTTCTAAGAATTATAATCTTAGAAAAGAGAAAAAAAAGTGAAAAACATAGTATACCAAAAATAGCATAAATCATTTTGGAAGACAAGAATTAAGTGTGTGATGACGATTTTGAACACCAAGAGCTAGAAAGAAATCATAAGATTTCTATCAATTGTATCTATAATGGATAATATGGAATATAAATGAAATTGATGATGACATTTTCTCCTATCTTGTAGCAAAAAAAATATTGATGAAAAAATGATAATCCAGAGCAAAACTTTGCTCTGTGTGTATGAATGTCAAAAGAGACATGAATAGTCAAATGGAAAGATGCAATTCAAATTGAAATTGATTCACTTAACAAAACAAATGTATTCATACCTATTGCAATCCTAAGGAGATAGACTGGTTAGATATAAATGAGTTTTTGTTAGAAAACAAAATGAGAATAATGATAATTTGGCATAAAAAGCTCGATTTGTAGCTCAAAGTTATTCTCAAAGACTCGAGATTTATTAGAATAAAACATATTCTCCTGTTATGGAGGCTATTACATTCAAAGTTCTGATGTGTTTAGCTGCTAATGAAAATCTTGAGTTACCACTTATGGATGTTGTAACAACATACTTACACATGTCAGTAGATTTAGATATAAGACATGCATGATAATTCTTGATGGACTCAAAATGCCATGAGAATTGATATATGAACCTAAATAGTTATATGAAATAAATTTTCCATGAAAGTCGATATATGAACCTAAGTAGTTATATGAAATAAAGTTGCAAAGATCATTATATGGGTTAAAACAATCTAGACGAATGTGGTATAATTGTTGTACTGAGCATTTGATAAGAAGGATATGTAAACAACTCAATATGCATGTGTGTTTTCATTAAAAAACAACAATCAATTTTGTGATAATCGTGGTATATATTGATGATCTAAAAATGATAGGAACTCAATATGAAATACAAAAGATAGCTGAATATTTTTAAAAACAATTTGAGATCAATGATCTTAGGTAGACAAAGTATTGTCTTGGTAAGTAGAACATTCCAAAAATGACATATATGTACATAAACTAAAAGAGTATTAAAACTGTTCAACATGGAGAAATAACTCTTCTCGGTACTCTATTGATTGTTAGACCTTTTAACATGGAGAATGAATATTTTTGACACGCAGGAAATACTAAAGAAATACTTGGTCAAAAAATTATATCTAAGTGCTATTCGAGCCTTATGTATCTTATATATCATTTGTAGTTAAATTTTTGACCAGATTAACAAAAGAAGAAAAAAACATAACATAAGAAGCAATATTGACATCTATGTCCAAAAGAAATAACACGAACTTGAATGGTGTCAATTTATTAAAATTTCTTCCGTGATTCTTTTTCATGCGTAGTCATTTGTACAGATCTCATTGTTTTATAACCACCGTTATTATCTCAATTTTGTAACAAAATTCAGTAAAAATGGAAGAAAATATAGAGAGTAGAGAGGGAACAAAAAGAACCCACAAGCCATGTGCGTATCTCATCTTTTATCTTCACATTTAAGTGCCCAGTAGACCTCTCTTTCCTTTGATGTGACTCTCATATCTTTTACAATTTTCAACCTTCCTTTTTTGTAAATGAATTTCAACCTTCTTTATTTTATTCGGCTTCCTGCTTTCTTTTTTCTATGTACACTTATAAACTACATAAATTAATTTGCAAAACATGAAAATGGATTATTATTTATCAAATATTAGATGCAGACTCGTGAGTTTGCGCGTGTGGTGGATTAAATTCTATTTTATAAAGTTTAGGAATAAAATGAAATTAACATAAAATACAAAACTGAACATCTAAGCATATATATATATATATTGATTCGAGCCGTATTTCGATAACTGATCAACATTTTGTCCATTATTTGGCCAAATTATTTACGATTATGCTCTAATAATACATAGTCGAATTTTGACATTACAAATTAAGGGCTTTGTGATGATGAGCTTTAAAAGTTAAGTTGCCTAACTGAAGGGATACATAATTAAAAAGGGCATATAAAGACAATCCGTATTTTGGGGTATCTTTCGTAACTTGAATTTCGCTAAAACATCTCTTTATATCAAAGAGAATTCAGTAATAGTTTCTGCAAGAAAAATTTAGTGTTTTATTCTTTCATAGAAGGTTTACTTTGAGTTATCTAAGTTGTCTGAAAATGTAATACATAAACAAAACAAAAGTTATCTAATAATAAGAAAAATATAAATGTAGAGAATATACGATGTTGTCACTGATTATGTATATTTCTCGCATGTACGCCAAAAAAGAATCATATTTCTTAGGACAGTCATCGTCCATTATATCCAATGGTAAGTGCGGAATTACGTTATTGTTACACATGTTGCAACTGAAATAATATCATTGTGGCTTCTATGAATTAAGTTCCATAACAGTACACGTAACACGAAATTTACCAACTTGTAATCATAGCTCGATAATAAAACAATCAAAGTAAGATAACCGTTTCAACATACAAATAAAATTTACAATAGCAAAAGCCATCAAATGAATACAATACGTACCTCAGTTGAATTAAGTAATTTGGCAATAGATTTCCTACGATACTCAAGCCAAATAAAGTGTCGGGCAACTTGAATCTGAGAATTAATAAGAATTTGAGATGTATCATAACAATTTGCTACTTGTATCATAAGTAAAATAATTCTTAGTATTGCTTGAATTAATATTTATATATATAGTTTATCTAAAACAAATATATACAAAAAAAAAATTCATACCTCTAAAAATGTTGATTTTTGCAAATCGAATTATGCATGTAGTGAGTTTGCCGTTAAAAGATTCAATAATATCATAGGATGCTTCAACAAATTTTCTCCAAAGAGTACACGGTATAAGGGCATCCCTGGAAATTAAATTTTAAAATATAGTAAAGTAAAAACACATATAAAATCCAGCTTTATTCGATAAAATTTACCTAGCATCTCTGAGTTGGAAAAGAAGCTGAGATATTGGTTTGTTGTTCATGCTAATAAATCTTATACTAATAACATTTAAAACTTGTCCAAGCACATGTATGGACCAAAATATTTAGGAAAAATAAACAGAAAACATTGTCGTAATAATTGTGTTAAGACAATTTAAATTATAAAATTTGATAACTGTAAAATAAAGAAGAACTAATTTGATAATCATGAAAGTATACTAAATTTGCTTATAAGATAGTCCGAATCTAGACACTCTTTAACAATGTCAATGAAATAAGCTAAACGCAAATATATGTTTTCCGATCTAGAAGAAACTTTGACATAGTTGCTTTGGTAATGATCATCTTGAATGGATGATCAGTAGCTTTGTATTCCTACCGATTTGGCTAAATTAAAGTTCTCTATAACCAACCAATGCCTTCCTTCACATAATTAAAGAATTTTCCAACTAGATCTTTTTTCATCGTTACATGAATAAGAGATCCCTATGAATTTGTGAAGGTTTTTTTAAATATAGACAAGATGACAAAATAAAACATAAGTAGTATACAATATGAGTTATGAACATACCGATTCATCTGCTAGAATCATATATAATTTATTATCAACGTAAAGACTGGAAGGTTTCTACGCATGACGAACTTTAACACAAATCCTCCATTGACTCTTGAATGGTCTGAGCTCAGAAACAGGATTGTAAGAAGCCATAGACAATCGATTTCCTTCTGCTATAGAGTATGTCTAGAATCAAAAGTAATGAAAAGTAGTGGTTTGTGGGATCTACAATGATGAGTATATATAGAGTACTATTACGTTGGTTATTAGGGTTTGATAGATAATATATTCTGTATATACTATAAAGCTTACAAAAATTTGGATCTATCTAATAAAAAAATTAGGAAGTTGAGATACAAATATGTAAATTTTACTGTTCAACTACGTAATTAAAATATGTAAGTTATACTTTTTTAATAAATAAGAAAAACTTTTTATGATCCAAGTTACTTATGGATTAAAGTCTGGATATTCATTGACTAAACGGGTATAAAGTATTAAAAGATATAATCACCATCAATGAATTCAGATATCTCTGAACAAATCAAAGGGCAAATCATGTCATATCCAAATTATTAAAGGATATTTCGGTACAATCATTCAAAAAACATGATTAGTCCTCGTATTATTCAATATTTTCCGAGTAAAAGTAACAAAAAGATATAATTGCCATTAATGAAATTTGATGGTCGTAAAAATATTGAAGGGTATTCGATGTCAATTACCAAAAAAGACCAAGGTTAAACTTGTGAAAGTCAGGACAAAAGATCCTCCGATTAATATAGTAGATATAAAGAGCAACACACACTTTCTTCTTTCTTTAGTTTTCAATCAAATGGCAAGATTACAAATTTTATTTAGGTCAATAAAAATTGGGAGATTTAATTAAATTATCCATTTATAAATATAAACTATTTAAATAACCTAAATTTTTATAAACTACTACAATAACCCACTTTTTTTCTTTTCTATTTTAATTACCAAAATATCATTTACCTAATAAAAATGGAAAAATTGTAATTTTACCATTTTTGATCAAGAAAATAGATGCAAGTGACTTTTAGTCTAATAGCATGTGGTAAACCCTCTAAAGGCAGACGCACTTGCACATGTAGTGATCGAGTCCCACCACCTACATTATGTAAGAACTTGGCTAATGTGTCGTCCAGTTGTGGCCGAAGGTTGACAAAAGTAATTAAAGAAATAGATAATTTGGAAACATATGAATAATTTCAACAAACTAAAGATAATATTCTAGGTTTTCAAAGGGAATATTCTTTTTCCCAATGTAAAAATTTTGATAAGAAACAATTTCACTTTTCAATAATTTCAAAGTCATTAGGAAAAAACCAGAAAATCATAGTTCTATAAATCAAGATTCATTGCCTATGGATATTCAAGTAACAACATAACAAAACTTGAATATTCGTTTGAGTGTCATTCTACATTATTAATATTTCCCCCGTTTCTTTTTATAAGTTGTTTTGCTTGAATGCACATCTATTAAGAAATTTTTTGCTTTTTATTTTCTCAATAAAAAAGTTCGATCACTTTATCTTAACATTTAATTAAAAAAAAGAAAAAAATAACAATTTTTTAAATAAAAAATTAAACAAAAACCTTCTAAAACGTGGGAGTATAACTTTTACCAAAAGTTTTATTTTCTAGCTTCCAATCAAAATAATTCATACCGTATCTAGCAAATTATTACCACGTATAAAAGACAAAAAAAACTTGGAAGAGGAAGTAACATTTAGGACCCCACGCGCTTCTAACAAAAGTAGAAAAAAAACACCATAGTCCACTTTCACACTCTCCAACGAACACATCAGAAAAGATAAAAACCCATCAGAGGTAGAAAATTTGGAATTATAGTGGTTTCTTGAAAAGCATGAAAAATAATAGAGTAGATTATAAAATTTCTCGAATTACTAGTAGCCTTCGGCTGGAAATTTTAAGAGTAATAATAAAAATAGTAAACTTATTAAGATGATTTTCCGAGATTGCGCCTTTGATCAGACTCTGAAGTTCTTTCCCATGAAAGTCTGACCAAACTGCCAATGCGGCGGAGCAATGTTCCACGACGTGGAAGTTCTACGGTCACTGCCGGTGACTCTGAATGAAAGTGACTGACCAACCAAAACAGAGTTTGATTGCCAGTTTTGTCCCCAGTTTCTGCTCATACTCATCCACGAAGTTCGTGTTCCTTTCACGCTTAGCCTGACTATATCTCCGGCACCGGCGACATTAGTAACCAGTACCAAGTTGAAGTAACGGAAACCGTTGATCGTGAACCTCATTCCTCCTCTTTTCCGGCATGGCACTCTGTGAATTAGAAGAACAAGATAAAAGGTAATAATTATGTCATTACTGCTTTTACAACAACAAAAAAGCTGGCAAACGCGTGTTGACCAAAAATCACACCCGTCATTATTACTATTTTACCAACGACTTTTTATTATATTTACGAAATCGTGGTACTGATTGATGGGAAATACTAGTGATTTGTTGGAAGGACATTGTCGTCCTTTTGCAGAAAATAAGATCTTTCAGATTTCGTAAAATTAGGCGCGTAACCCCTGTTGTTTCATAATCTAGATGTAAGATTGAGTTTAGTACTCAAAACTTTAAATTATTTCAACAATAACCCAAATAATCTAGAAGTTAGACCTAAGACCCCGAGAAGTTTCAATTTCGTCGACATTAACCCTAGTTGTTCGGAATTCAAGCGTAAATCGGAATAGTGATATGATGTCACTCAAAAGTTTTGAATCTACCATACTTAACCCTAATTAAAGTAACCAGCATGAACAATTAAAGTAGTCATCTTACCGGCGGAAAGAGACGGGGACGATTCCGGCACGATACTCGGCGATCTTGAGGAACATAGGCATAGCGAGATCGAAGTGAGGCCTAGGAGGGTTGCACCAGCCGCCATTATCACTAGGCTGCGCGAAGTTGGGAGGACAGAAATTGGTGGCAGTGACGAAGATTGAAGGGCTACCTGAGTGGCACCACCTAGGATCACTCGCGCATTTGAGCTCAAAACAAGCACCGCAGCTAAAACCGTTGTTGAACAGAGCCGTGCTCAGAGCCGCCGTGTTTACACCGTAGCCTTGGCTGTATAAATTACCATAACCACAAGCACCTCCTGGAAGTAAAAAAAAAAAAAAAAAAAAACAGAGCAAAAGTTGAAACCTCTGAGAAGGGGCCAGGTAAAAATCAATAAGTTACCATATTCCAATATTTAACATTTATGAAATAGCTTTAACTACTTGACAATGTGGACGTTTAATATTTCACAAAGATGAACAAAAAGATTGTGGGGGTAAAAAATAAAGAGAGAGAGAGATGTACCCATGGTGCCAGAAGCATCAGAGCCACCATAGAAAGTAGCATGAGCAGTTTCCCAACCTCCTCCGGTGTAAACTCCTGGGATTCTTGCTTCTGATATTGCAAGAATTGTAAGAACATATAAAACCAGACCCAGCATTGCCATTATCAGAGAAAGAGAGAGAGATTAAATGGCAGAGGAAGAAGATGACGACTTTTGGTGTGTCTTTTGATTGTAGGGAAGGCGATGGAGGTCTATATATAAATATCACATTACGCATTTATATTTATATTTTAAATATTCTCCATTTTTTTTTTCTTTTTGAAATGTTATGCTCGGGTTTTAACTCTCACTTTTAAAGACGATTTAGAAAATACGGAAGTTGTATGTAAGTTAGATACAACAGTATTGATAGTAAGTATGTCTTATGTACAAAAGTCATGCGTACAAATCTACTACAATAAATGGTTGGTCCTTTATATCTATGCGTCTATCAGAAGATGTCTATTGCCAATGTTAAGCGTGTGTATTAGCGCGTGATTTACACCATCCAATAATACATCATAATGTACGGATAAAGATGAAGTTACTCCACTCAGCTCTGATAAAGATGTTCCCACGCTCCATTGAAGCGCGTTGGGATGACCCACACTCTTTAGTTGCTATCAGTAATTTTCGCCCTTTTAAATTGCTAAAATCTTTCTGTCGTATGGTCATGGACCCGATGATAAGTATTGATATGTGTATGTATTCAGTTTCTGTATACGAATTTGGTATATTAGTAATTACGTATATTATATATTAAAGTGGAAGACATTTTCATTTTGGTCGTATTATAAACTATATGATAAAATTAACATATGATTTATATTTACCCTTAAAAATAAGATTAAGGTGAGTTTGATTATAAACTTTTATATAAACATTTAAAATTAATAAATATCTAAAGAAAAATAAAAAAGCTAAAACTGAATTCAAATAAATCGGTTACAAACTCGGTTATTAGTTCGGTTTCAATTAGGATTTGAATTCGATTTTCTGGATACATAAATTTAGGATACACTCTGATATTTTGTCGGGCTCGGTTTATTTAATTCAGTACTTAGATTATTTTGATTTAAGATTTATTCCGTACATCTCGAATAGAAATTGGTTCGGTATAAATCGAGTTCAGATTTGAGTTTTTATATAAAAATTCAAAAAAAAGATTGAATAGAAACACATTATAAAATTTGGTTCCGTTTCGGTTTAGGTTCAATTTTTAAAATATATAGATTTAGGTTCTATTGCATATTTTGTCGGGTTCCGTTCATATTCAATTCTTCTAATTTAGATTGTTTTCGGTTTAGGTTTTGGGCCTCTAGAACAACATCTCGAAAATAATATTCAAAATATCAACATAGATCTAAAAACTAAATGAATACGGGTTAAAAAACAATCGAATCCCACACTATAGCATGGCTATAATCCTAGTTTTATATATTAAAACAGGATAAACTTTCATTTTAGCCGTGTTATAAACTATATGATAGAATTAACATTAGTTCATAACTATCCTTAAAACTAGGATTAAGATAAATTTTGTTACAAATATATATATATATATATAAATTTAAAATTAATAAAGATTTAATAAAAAAATTCTAATCGATTATAAATTCGTTTTTGTTTAGGATTTGGATGCAGTTTTCCAGGTACACAGATTTAGCATAAAAATTCAAAATTTTAAAAGTAACAAATAATCTAAAAAACAAAAAATTTAGTTCTTAATTTGGTTTCTGTTCGAGTTCACATTTGGTTTTTTAAATACATAAATCTAGGATCCATTTGAGTATTTTGTCGAGTTCGGTTTCTTTATATATATATATATATATATGTATGGTCACTCTAGCTTCAATAATTTTGTATACATCTTTTAAAAAATCATATAATTAATTTGCTAGTTTATTTAAAAATTCGTATGTGAATATAAAGTTGGAACCAAATCTGAAATAGCACCAATACATTTTTAAACACTCACTATTAAACAAAGCAAGAATTTTCGTACTGTATCAACTAATTATTTTCAAATATAATTCGAAATCCTTCCTTTCTTTTTGCTATAATGTTTCTTTTTTTCAGTGTAGCTACAATATAATAACGATGATGATGATGTTACGTAACTATGATGATATTTTCTATAATGTCAAGGATTGTATATTAAACTATGAGTTTTATACCCAAAATAATCACGAAAAAAAACCCAATACTTTCCACAAAAAAAGAAAAAAAAATCAAACATCATCATAATAAAGTTTTGACGTTATCTTAATTATTAAATCAAACCAAAGGATAATTGTAGTTATCCTCTCACACTTAATACCTTTCTTAAGCATAATTTTCCCTTTGTCGCAAGACACATGATTGGTCCGTACGTAACGGACATGAGATTACTTGGAAGAATATTAATAGAGTTTTACTTTAGCATAATTCACTACTTTTACAATACGAGGAAAAATAGTGTTTCAAACTAAGAAAATAGGATTGATTATGTTTCAAACTAGGCAATCCTTAAAAGGCATAAGAGCATGAAATAACAAAGCTAAACCAGTCTCAATACTATGATGTTGTCTACGATATGATATTCTTCTATAAAACTCATGAGACCACTTCCAATGGTCTTTCAAAATGAGAGAAAACATCAAAAGAAGGAAAAAAAAAGAAGGAAAATCATCTCAAGCAATATATCATTTTGAGGAAAAATTTGAGTTTATGAACGGTGACCACTCAAATTTTAGGAAGCACTATTCATCTATATTATTTTGATGTTGGACTTTTTAATTTGCACTTTAACCATTAACTTTATATATGTTTGTATTTTATACACAAACTAACATAAATATATTTATTTATCATTTTATAGGTTCAAAATCTATAAATTAATATTTTTAAACATAATATTATCTGAATTTTAGTAAGTAAAAAATTATAATAACAATAAAATTACATAATTATCACATGAAAGTGAACAAATTACAAAGAAACTTAATACAAAAAAACAAAAATAAATTTAACTTAAAAACACAAATAAACTTTACATAAAAATACAAATAAACTTTGCATAAAAACACAAATAAAATTTACATAACATAAAACTAACTTAATATGACAAAAAATGACTTTAAATAAATTTCACATCACATAATAATCTAATAATCCAGTAAACCACTTCCAAAGCCTTCAAAATCACTAAAATACTGTCCAAATGAAGTAGATGTAGGAGGAAGTTGTTGATCTTGCAATATAATGTATTTTTGAGTTAAATAAAATCATAATTCTATGCAATTATTATACAAGATAAAATAAACGGATAGTATTTGTTAATTTTATAAGATAAGGGGTACTGTTCAAATAGAAGAAATTAAAATATATATGTTACTCAACGTATAAAAATTTATAGGGATTTATAATGTTTTTAATAAAGATTTATTAGGTTCTTATAAGGAATTGTATTGTTATGTAAGGTTTTTTTACAAAGATTTAAAAGAAAAATTAAAAATTAATATATTCATGTTCACAGTATATTACGTGAAACACTGCTTTGACATCTATTTTCACATTGTTCAATTATATGAATGTAATGTATGTTTGATTTAAATGAAATAATAATTTTATGAAATTATTCCACAAGATAAAATAAATGAATAGCACTTGTTAATTTTAAAAGTTAAGGGGTGTTTTTAAAATAAAAAGATGTAGAGAAAATAAAATATATTTTGTAATATTTATTTTTGAGGGAAGAAATGAGGTGAACCATTTGTTAACTAAAACCATAAAACTTTCATTAATTAGCTACAAAACATACATATAAATATTAGGGGGATTTTCAAAAATATTTCTTTTGGCATTTACCTTTTTCAAAATCTACCATTACCTTTGAAAACTGGGAGAAAGAAATGGTCATCAGGATGTATGTTTTGAAAAAAACATTTCGAAAGAGACATTTTTAGTAATTCCTCTACATATTACAAACAACATTGACTAAAAAAACATTACATTAAACATAAAATTACACAACAATAAAAATAAAAACACAGAAATTAGAAATTACAATAAATAGTATGTTACTTACAAAATAATTTCAATAATGTTTCCATATATGATTTATCAATGCATTTTAAAGTACTAATTGATTTTTTTTTTGTTTTTTTAGATTACAAGCTAAAAATTATTAAAATTGGTCATTTTCATTTATCGTCATTTCAATTTGTAGCTCTGGGACTGATCTTGAATCTCTTATTGGTGGCATTCATGTCATTTTCATCCTTAATTATCATGTTATGTATTATAATGCATCCTAACATTATATCATAAAGTACCTATTTCTTCTAATAGAGTGATGATTATGCTATGATAACAAACTTGAATTGTAGAATCCAAATGCACGTTCAACATCTTTCTGACATGATTCTTGTCTTGCTGCAAACAATTTTTTTGATGAACCTTGGATATTACATATGGTTTGAACAATTGTTGACCATTGCATATAAATACCATCAACTAAATAATAACTTATGTTATACAATTTGTCCTGAATAATATAATTCAATGGAGAAGTGGTACCTTGGGCAAGCTTTGAAAACAAATCAGAGGCCTTTAATATATTAATATCGTTGTTGCTGCCAAGCATACCAGAATAAGCATGCCATATTCTAAATTTTTAATCCACAACTACTTCAAGAATAATTTTAGGTTATCCGCTATGACTTGCCAATTTTCATTTTCATACAGTGGGACAATTCTTTCGTTTCCAATGCATACAATCTACACTATCCACCATTCCAAAAAATTCACGTTGTTGACCGATATGGATCGTCCCCCTAAGATATCACCCCGAAAACACTTCTACAATTGCACGCCAAAGTCTCTTCATGCATTCAATTGTTGTCGACTCCCTATTTTGATGTATTCGGATTCAACATGCATAGCAGGCATCAGAATCTGAATAGTAGCAATTACTTTTTGCAAGGTTGATAAACTTATTCTACTAGTCGCCATACATCTTTGAGTCAATTAATTTTCATGTTGTGTAACATAAAATACAAAGAAATAACTTTTGTTACATTAATATCTTTTACCATAGACAAGATTATTAGAAAAATAGTCATTGAACAAATTATGGTGAGCATGTATACCTGCATGATCGAGAACAGAGCGTCCATGACTTATATGATCAATTTCTTGAGTGTGTTGGTAAATAATTTTGTTGTTTAGAAACAAATTGATTGCAATTTGTTTTTCTCTATCTATGGTGACAACATCATTTATCAAACTTAGATGTGTTGAAAGAGGAAGATGAATTTCAGAAAAAAGAATGTGCCTCTAAGATGAGCTCCCATTTAGCTAAGTTTGTGATGTTATGATATTTTTATTTCGTTGATATGTGTATTTTATAGACACAATAATATTACTTTATAAGAAGATAGGAAAATCTTGAAGTCTAATTTTTTTTGCATTATCTTATAAGAAATCTAGATAAATTGATCTTGGCCATTCATAATATCGCTTTTCTTATCAATTGTTATAATTACCTTTCTGAAAGTATCTTATAAGAAATCAATATAAATTGATCTTAGCCAATTATTATATCACTTTTGTTATCAAACATTAGATTTACTTTTCAGATATCATCTTATAAGAAATTGAGATGAATTGATATTAGTCATTCATTATATCACTTTTGTTAACCATTAGATTTACTTTTCAAACATTATCTTATAAGAAATCTATATAAAATGATTTTAGCAATTCATTATATTACTTTTGTTATCAACCATTAGGTTTACTTTTAAGACTATCAACAATGGTTTATAGATTCAACATCCTCTTTTATCTATTTTAACATTACACATCATCTTCTCTTTCTTCCACCTAATCATTCCCCACCCTTTCAATTTTTTTTACTTATAATGGTTTTGTTTAATTAAATTCAACACTTTACCCTACCATCTTATAATTATATATTATTAATAATTAATTATTAAGATTAAGTTAAATGATCTATACAAATTTTAAATAATTGTTTTTTTCACACGTAAATGATTTTTATTATATATTTATGATTATTATTTTTAATTTAAATTATAAGTAAAATAAATTGAAAAAAATTATTAATTTTTTGGATTATGAAAACATAAGATTTTATGGAATAATAGTAGAAAATTATAGAAAAATATATTTTTTGTTTATATGTTCAAATTAAACAAAACAAGCTTCTTTTTATAGAGTACAAAAAATTATTAATTTTGTATAACTTAAAAAAAAATTTATCGAATTGAAAACAATTTAATTGAAAACTTTTTGGATAAACAAAAAAGTCTTAATAATTGAATACCAAATGAAAAATGAACACATGTCCACTTACTTCTCTCCTCTACATTAAGCATCAAAATCCCACTTTTAATATTTATTATTTGATTTAACCCTGTTGAATTTCTTCAACAAACTAAAATGCCACATCATTTTTTACATTTTCTTACCCCATTGCAGTAGTTAAACAGTTGAATTCTTAATTCAACATACCCATTGTAAAAAGCCTAAGGACATTATTTTATAAGAAATCTAAATAAAATGATCTTAACTATTCATTATATCTCTTTTTTTTATCAACTATTAGATTTATTTTTTGGACATTGCATATCTTATAAGAAATCTAGGTAAAATGATCTTATTATTTTATTGCTTTTGTTATCAACTATTAGATTAAATCCTATCCAATATATCAAATTCATATGTGACTATTCATTTAAAACTTTATTCACACCCATTTTCGTGTATATGTACAGACATTCGTTCCAGAAAAATTTCACATTTATGTATTTTTTTAATTTTTCTTCTTTGTTATTTTATTTTGTGAAATTTTCTTAACTAATATTATTGTTGTGTACTATTTATCTTTAATGGTATCTTATTGTTCTTCTATATTAACTTTTTTTATTTAAAGTATTTATCAAATCATTGTATAAAACTATAAAGATATATATATATATATATATATATATGAAATACCAAAATTATATGTATATAAAATATCAAAACTATAAGTGTAGTGTGTCTAATAGAACAATTAGAAAACAATTTCTCCTTCTCTCTTAAGATAAGAACGATGCATATCGATCGCGCTGATTACGAACTCTTTGGTTGAAACTTATAGTTTGGTTATGGAATTTTAATTAAGCTTCACAATCTTAATTTCTTCTTTGTGTTCGATATCAAGCATAATCATGGAAGATAATGTTTGTGTTGCTCATCGAAAGATGACGATTGAAGATGATCTTCCCTTTGGAGGTGCTTACTCTTCAAAGGAGAAGACCAAGATCAGTCTCATGGGGCGACTCTTAAATCCTACGAATCAAGATATAGCTTAGATGATTTTAAACATGCTTTGAATCTGACGATTAAGAAACATGGTGCAAGGTATCACTATTTTACAAGATAGATTTCAATTTATCTTTCAATCAGAGATTGATATGTTGTCGGTTCTTTTTTTTTTGTCAACGGCAAAATATATTGATAGAAAGCATCACAAAGTTATTACATCAATTAACCATGAGCTGTCTCTCTAGCATTTCGGGTAAGAGCATCAACTTTATGATTAAGAAGACGAGGAATAATAGAAAGGGTGAGAGATAAAAATAAAAAGTTTAACCGTAAGAATTCCTCCTGATAGGGTAGAAAAGCTGGCCACTCCTCTGGACGGTCCAGGATCTGTAACAGCGATTTGCAATCCGTCGAAATCTCCACCTCTAATACTTGAAGTGCCAGAAGAGATTCTATCGCCCATAGAACAGCTTCATCTCCGAGTGAAGAGCAGAAAGACTCCGATTGACACAACGAGCATCCATACAGACTCCCTCCACCGAATCTGGAAAACCGAACCAGCCTAAACCAATTTTTAGGTCCGAGTTTTTCTAGGAAGCGTCCACTAGGCATTTGAAGCCCGTGAATCCGGAATATGATGTGGAGGAAAAATCCGAGTGGATTTTTGAACAGAAGTATGAACCAAAGGGCGAGACCTCCATTCTTTTAGTTCAGTACGAGTTTTGGACCATTCCTTGTTGTCGGTTCTTAAGATGGTATTTTTGACTTACGATGATTGGGGTATTATTTTGGAAAGATGGATAGAATTTCCACCAGAAAATTCTTTACAATTCTTTCCAGTGTGGATTAGGAATTCGAACATACCGGTTAACTTATTTACAAAAGATATGATTCAAGCTATCACCAATTCAATAGAAGAGGTTCTGAAAATATTTTTTGATTTAGAGTGATCTCACCTAAGTAACTTTGTTCGTGTTAAGATTATGTTTGATTATGAAAATCTGCTTCGTAAAGTGCTGAACATTAGATTTCCTGATGGAACTAAGTTCTCCATTGGAATTAATTTTGAGCGTGTTCGTAAATGTTTTTATACATGTTTTTGCTTGACCCATTATCAATCACAATGTCCATTTACAACTCTACGAAGAAAAAACATAATTACAGAAAATTGTATCTTTCTTCTTGTTCTCATCTTGGAAAGGACTACTAACCCTCCTAATATAGATTATGCTCCAGTTCAGGGGTTTTGTTTTATTCTATAGAAAGATGATAAGAACTTAAGTAGGCCTTCTGATAGTTTAAGCTTTGCAAGATGGACTGGTGACCCTTAGCGACATAGCACTTTTCTACGTCTCGAAGCACCAAAACTCACTACACCTAACCTTGACAAAGAGAAATGTTTGGTATTCGAATTCTCCCACAACACTAGCAAGAATGAGAATCAATGAAAGTTACTTGCTGACTTCTTTAAAGCTGTTGCAGGAGTAAGTACACATTTTTGATCATATGCGACAAACACTTTGCAAGAAGCGAGTTCTCAATCACACGATTCAGGTTCAACATTTTTTCATGCTGGCTCCGCTGAAGTTGGCGCATCCATGATTGTCTCTCAATTTCTTAGGTACCGCAAGTGACCGAGCAAATGGAAGAGACAACAAGGCAAGAAGAAGAATGGTCTAGTGTGTAGGGAGAAACAACAAGATGTTGAAGAGAAAGATACAACACCAAAAAGGAAATATATTTGGAGGATGCTGATGCCACAACCACACAAAAGGCTAAAAGACGCAATGTTGAGGCAGTTCCGAGGAAGGAACCCCTTGACAAATCAAATTCTGAGGGAAATGCGTCAATACCATTTTCTAGATTTTATGTTTTTCATGGAGAACAAGAAACCCTTTAGTTTTGTGACAAGAATTCATAAATCATTATGTTATGATAATCGTTTTGTGGTTGATCTGATTGGCCTAAGCGGGGGCTTGGCCTTTTTTTGGAAGGTAACATACGATATAGTAGTGCTACACTCAAGTAAAATTTTATTGATGTGAAAATGAGCTTAGGCTCGCTATCTTCTTTCTATCCTTGGTGTATGGTGAGCTTACAAGATCTTTTAAGACATGAGGTGTGGAACATGTTAACAGATATAGGCAGCTCTCGAGATGAGGTGTGGCTGGTTATAGGAGATCTAAATGAAATTTGTGATAATTCGGAGAAAATTGGAGGGCCAAGCAGATAAAAAACTACTTTTTAACCTTTTCGGAATATGCTCTCTAATTGCGGGCTACAAGAAATCTCTTGCGATGGGAACCAATTCTCTTGGGAGGGTACAAGACATGGCATGTATACCAAGCCAAAGTAGATCGTGGCAATGCACAATGGTTTACAATTCTACAACGAGTAATGGACAATTTTTTAGACCGGGTAGGGTCTAATCATCACCCCTCCTTCTCAAATTTGTACCTGAAGAATGGCCAAAAATAGAGAAATTTTATTTGACAAGAGATGGCTACTAAAACCTGAAACTTATGAGATCATTCACACCACATGGACGAGGAGTGCAGTTAGTAAACTCCGTTCTCTTTTAGGCAGAATTGGGGAATGTCGTAAGGTTCTATCTAAGTAGAAAAGAACAACTCAGTGCAACTCACTGACTAACATCACGCGGCTGAAAGCTCTCATTGAAGAAGAAGGTAGGAAACAAAATCCTTGCTTACATCGTATACGAGAACATAAAGAGAAGTTAGCACAAGCCTATCGAGAAGAAGGGATATACTGGAAACAAAAAAGCAAAGAACATTGGATGAAGGATGGAGATCACAACACCAAATTCTCTCATGGTAGTGTCAAAAAAAGAAGGCTACAAAACACATTCCAGTCCTTATCAATGATCCAGGAAAAGAGCAGATAAATGAAGGATCTAAGGGTGATGGCTCAGTGAAATATTTTAGGAACTTTTTACATTTACTAAACCCGAGTATGCAACATAGCTATTGGAGGGTATGACATTACGTGTTACTGACAAAATGAATAGACAACTTATCGAACTGGTAAGCTATTGAGGAAATTCGTACTACAACATTTTGTATTAAGGATGATAAAACTCCAGGAGCCAATAGTATGACCAGAGTTTTCTTCCAGTCACATTGGGACATTGTTGGGGACGAAGTCACAAGAGAGGTTAGAAGTTTTTTGAAGAAGGATCCCTGCCCCCCATATGAAATTACACACAAATATGCCTTATTCCCAAGACAAATAACCTAAATTCGATGACTGACTTGAGACCTATCAGTCTCTGTTTGATTGCGTACAAGGTAATAGCTCGTGTTATGAGCACAAGATTGAAACGGTGGCTCCCAAACATTATTTCTGAGATTCAGGGTGCCTTTGTAGCTGGCAAACTCATCTCTGATAGCATTCTTGTAGCGGATGAAAAGGTCCATGCCTTTAAAACGAATTCGAGGTGCCATGATAATGGTGATCAAAACTGATATGTCAAAAGCGTACAACAGAGTATAATGGAGGTTTTTTGGACAATCTTATCAAGAAAGTTGAATTTCACGAGACATAGAGGAAAAAGATAATGGAGTGCATATGCTCAGTTAACTATTTGGTGATGCTCAATGGTCAGTATCATGGCTTCATTAGGTTGGAAAGAGGTATTCGCTAGGCAACCCTCTCTCCTTTTTATTTTTATACTTTGTGCTGAAACTCTTATACATGTGATGAGGAAAACAGAACTCGCTAGCAGAATTTCAAGTATTTTTTAGCCAATAACTGCCCAACCTCTTTTATAAAATTTACATGGCTAATAGAATGTTGACCTCCTAGAACAATTGTTCTTTGACGAGGACATTGCACGTATAACAACATATCTACCTTGTGCATCTCTTGCTAATGGATGGATTTGGCCATTCACCAGAAAAGGCACTTACTCTATCAAGAGTTGTACATGGTTTACAACATGACAACAAACACCCATGGGGTAAGACATTGCTAGTATGACATGAATAAACAAGCTTAAAGATCGAGTCCGGAAACTCAAGACTCTTCCAAAGATTAAGTTCTTCCTATGGATGGTATTATTTGGGCAGTGGTTGTGTATTTTCCAGTAGAAACATGTCATAAACACAAGCCCGACATGCATTATATGTGAATAGGGTGTGGAATCTTCTAGACACGTTCTCTTTGAATATCTATTAGCAGTACATGTGTGGAACCTACTACGCACTCATATCTTTATTTCTTGAAATGGTTATATGATTGAAGACTACATTGAGCAGTTACTAAATTATATTGAGGTGCAAGATGCACACAAAAAATATTGCAGAGCATAGCCGTGGGTATTGTGATACATTTGGAAGCAAAGAAATGAAAAGATTTATGCTGGGAAACTCCAGAATCCCCACATTCTAATTTCTCAAGGCATGGATGAATCAGATGAATGGCTAAGAGTTAATGAACATACATGAACCGAGCTCCTGCCCAATATGGCTCCAAGAAAAGCTCTAAGATAGAGCAGGCTACTCCAAGGTACATTTAGATGTGATCAAGGTGTATCCTGGAATACCTCAAGTCATCTCGCCGGAGCAGCATGGATACGTCGAGACTACACAAGGAAGGTTTTATATCATGCTTGGAACATACGGCTCCCTTTCACTACCAAGGCTGTGGCAGATTTTTGATGCCTCCTCTGGACCACACAAAGTCTGGCCGAGCTATGTGTCGCTAAAATGAAGTTATGGACTGGAACTTCCAATATGAACCAGACAGTTGTGCAGCCAAAAGTTTGGCCAAAATGTCGAGCATACCTAAATCACTAGTGTTGCTTAACTCGACAATTTCATTATTATGATGTTCAATTGTCATTAGGCAGGGCAAATCAAGTAGCACGAAAAATTACGGTTAGCGTCACCAAACAGAGACGATTTAGTTTATACCTAGCCTAGGTGGACCGTAATGGCTGGGATGCGTAATAGATGCAGACCGACGGTACTCATATCTTTTGTAAAAAATGTAGAGACACTTCAAGTTTATGTTTTCCCTTGGTTGTAAAATTGCTTTATTTTGAACGACGACTCTTGTTTTGGAGTTCAAAATATTGTCCCACAATTAGTGGGTTTTCAATAAAATATTAGACGATAAAAAAACTATATATATATATATGTGTGTGTCTGGATTTAAGTGATAAACATCAAAATTAAATATATTATTTCTTAAAATATATAATTGTAGTGGTTAAAATGTAAATAAAATAAAAAACTTCAAATGTGAAGTTCTAAATAGTAAAATTTCAAATATAGAGTGAACACTATTAAATACTTCAAACTTTAAATATTAGAATATGTTTTGGTGGATACAAAGCTTCATATTTAAAGTTATAAAGTGTCTTTTGGAGATGCTTTATATTAAAATAGAAATATAGTTTTGTTAACGACTAATAATCTTTGATATCACTATATAAATATGTACTATAGAAGATATCACATATATATATATATAATCTATATGAAATAATCATATCAATGATATTTAGTCATATATAATACATCTTTTCAAACTTAAATATTATATTAAGCAATAAAATTGTTTAAGCTACATACCAAATATTATATTAAGCATTAACTTAAATACCATGTTATATTGTTTGTTTTGGATTAGGTTGTACTGTTACTAGGAAATATTATCACATAATATTTGTCACACAATTATATTCTGATATGATTCTATAACTAATAAATTAAATATTATTTTCTAGATTAAATATTATTAATTAATGAATTATAAGAGATTATCTCGCCTACGAGATTATCATAATTATATCCTTATCCTACGAAATTATCATAATTATATCCTTATCCTAATTGATATTAATTAAAAACAATCCTCCTAATCCTAATAGGAAAACTAATAAACAACATCTATTTAAGACCCGACCCACCTAGAACAGTTATCACAATTCTCAAACGATTCGAAATTAAGATTTGAATATCACAATTATCACAATTATCACAATATTTATTTAACAATTTAAGATTTGATTTTTGTTGGTTTTCAAAAAAATCTCTAACCAATTAAGATTTGAATTTTGTTTGTTAAAAATAAAATTTTAACCAATTAAGATTTGATTTTTGTTGGTTTAGAAAGACCAATTAAAATTTGATTTTTGCTGGTTTTAAAAAGAAATCTTTAACTAATTAAGATTTGATTTTCGTTGGTTTTTTTAAAATAAATCTTTTGTTGAGATTTTGATAAGAACCTTAATACGATTTTGTTTGTTCTAACAAATAAGTTTTTTGGATTTTAATAAGAAACTTAATTTAAATATTATTGGTCAACGCAATAAAAGCAACAAAAAATATTGTATTGAGATATTCCTAATCCAAATATCTATATATAATAAAATTATAGCGTTAACAGATTCATATATTTTATAATATATTTTAAAAATTATTTCTTGATAATATTTGATAATATATATTAACTAATTCTTAATAATATCTTTATCTACATAATATTACCAATTTAGGAGAATATTTCCATCTTCCCCTTCTCTCTTTATTTTTCTCGACGGAGATGATCATATGATATCTCCAATCAAATAAAAAGAATGTCAAGAGTCAATTAGTTTTCAAGGGTATAATATAATTTTAATATGTTTTCTTAATTTATGTGCAAAATGCTAGAATGACACTTACTATGAAACAGAGGGAGTACAAGTTTTTCCTATAACTCGAGCTTACCGTACTTTTACTCATAATTTCAAGTTCTCTTTCATGTACACAACCACTGCCAACAGATCCTCTACCAGATTATGTGTTCGGATTAAAATTGGTTGATTACCCCGAATTACTTGAAAGAAGACTTAAAAATATCTATCTTATACGTAAGTAATAATTTTTTTAAAAAAATATTATTTTTGATTGTAAGTAATATTTGTTATATATGAAAGACATTATATATCTTATAAAATTTATATACAATCAAAATTTTAATAAATATATTTAGTAGAATATGTATATATATATATTTTGATTATAAGTATTAATTATTAAAAATAAGTGTATTTGTTATATTTATAAGACATAAAGCAAAAAATCTATAATCTCAATATAAATATGCAGGAAATAAATCAGTTTTTCAACAAGATATATATTTTTTAGATAACAAATATTCAGAAGATATATATATATATATTTTTAATAATAAGATAACAAACGAATAACTAATGCTATGTGCATTTATAAAAACGAAATAACTAATGATATCAACTTTCAGGTTTTCAAAAACTAAAAATTATATT